>CM066327.1:70053794-70078794 GCA_033807775.1 Saussurea involucrata
TTGACTCTGTTCTCACACTCTCTTTCTTTTTATCATGTAGCTCACATCTAACCAAACTCTCTTTTCAATTTTTACCTCTTAAGCACAATGAGAAAAAATCAGATGAGTTATCTCCCCCACTCTTTGATTTAGACCCTTCACCTCTCAAACACTCAAGGTTTACTTCTTAGGTAGGAAACACAGGTTTAAGTGATCCATAGAAGTACTATAAAGCTCACACATTGATCCCATGAAATTGTTGTCCTAAAGATTGTATTGTTCCACACACTGACTATTTTTAGTCTCAGAAAAGCATTTAAAATCCAACTTCTATATCAGAAAAAGCATTTAGCATCTAGAAGTGGTTTGACCATTTTAGAAAGGTTTTATCATTTTAAAGTTAGTCTTCTTTAAAAATGATGAGTCTAAAGATTTAGAAATTTACCTTTGGATGTACATGGTCAGATTGGCATTCTCCCCCTCAAATTGAGCATTAATTGTCATTTAAGCTCAATTTGAAATCAGATATCCTGTAAAAATCAAAAGGTGTTGGTAATCATCTTTGATGATTCCTCATTTGTTAGGAATATCCAAGAAGAACACTGATTCAGACCAAGCTCAGAACACGAAAATTGTTCATCTTTGTCTTAAGAATCCAACGCATCTGGACTCATTAAATTTGGAGCTTCGAGGAGGGAGTTCTGTTGAAAATACGACAGGTGCATAAAAGATTTGCCCATTTGGCATAAAAGATTTGCCCATTTGGAGCTTCGAGGAGGGTGTTCTACAACAGAGAAGCTCTGTTTAGTGTCTTTAAAAAATGAAGATGCCTGGCTTTGGCATAAAAGATTTGCCCATTTGAACTTTTCAAATCTTGACAAGCTCGTGAAATTAAATCTAGTAAAAGGACTTCCTCCACTGAAATTTGACAAAGACCATCTCTGTTCTGCCTGTGAATTGGGAAAGATTAAAAGATCTTCACACAGAACTAAGAGTGATCATAGTTGTCCCAGACCTTTGCATATGCTTCATGTGGATCTATGTGGTCCTATTTCTGTGCAAAGTCTGTCAGGCAAGAAGTATTTTCTAGTACTTATTGATGAATTTTCTAGATACACTTGGATTGAGTTCATCAGAGTAAAATCTGATGTCCCAGAAATTCTAATAAGTTTGTTGAGAAGGATACAGGTTCTGTTAGGATTAAAAGTGCAAAAGTTGAGAAGTGACAATGGGACAGAATTCAAGAATACAAGAATAGATGCCTATCTTTCAAAAGAAGGAATCTCCCAGAACTTCTCAGCTGCCAGAACTCCACAACAGAATGGTGTAGTGGAAAGGAAGAACAGAACTCTGGTAGAAGCCGCCAGAACCATGTTGGCCGGCTCTATCCTTCCCATCAACTTCTGGGCAGAGGCAGTCTCAACAGCATGTTTCACCCAAAACAGAGCTGTCATTGTACAAAGATTTAAAAAGACTCCCTATGAACTCATCAACAACAGAAGGCCAAACGTAAAATTCTTTCACGTTTTTGGCTGCAAGTGCTACATCTTGAACGACAGAGAACAGCTGGGTAAATTCGACAAAAAGGCGGACGAAGGAATCTTTATTGGTTATTCCTTAACCTCTAAGGCCTACACAGTCTACAACACTAGAAATCGTGTCATACAAGAGAGCGTTAACGTGTCCTTTGATGAAAGTACATCAAGTGCCTTTGATCGCAAATCAACAGAGGGGACACAGACAGAACAGAAGAAGCCAAGTTCTTCAAAGACAAGGGAAGAAGATATCAATCTTGTGTTCGATGATTTCTTCGATGATGATATCTCCTCTGTCAACATCAACAGAGGCGATCAAGCTCAAAATTCAACAGAACAGAATCTGACAGGTACAACTCTTACTGGTCCCTCCAATACTTCACCATCTACTTCTCTGTCTACAGGTGTAATTCAGATAAATGAGGAACCACAATCAAATATAAGAGAACCTGAAAATGAGCCATCGTCACCTTTGCTGACCAATGTTGGGAGAGATTCCCTATTCGAAAGCTCACCTTCACAGAGCCCTGTTGGCAATTCACAGAGCAATGAGGCCACTCTCCAGAGTTGTGTGCCACAGAGCCCTGGTGCCAACCCACAGAGCTCTGATGCTGAAGTTCACCTTTTCCCATCAGAAGCACGAACCCCTCCTATTGTCCATGCTCCCATGACAAGATGGACAAAGGATCATCCCCATCATTAAATTATCGGTGCTGCTGAAGATGGTGTGAAGACAAGATCGGCCACAATCAATGAAGCTTTCTAAGTAAACTTTTTAAGCATGATTGAGCCAAAGAAAATTTCTGAAGCCCTTGAAAACCCAAACTGGATCGAAGCTATGCAAGAAGAGCTTCTGGAATTCGAAAGAAACAAAGTTTGGTCCTTGGTTCCACTTCTTGAAGGCAAAGCTGTCATTGGAACCAAGTGGGTGTTTAGGAATAAAAAGGATGAAGATGGGATAATCATCAGAAACAAAGCCCGTCTGGTTGCAAAAGGATACTGCCAAGAAGAAGGTATTGACTATGCCGAAACCTTTGCCCCTGTAGCTAGACTAGAAGCCATCAGAATCTTCTTAGCCTATGTTGCTCACAAAGGCTTCAAGGTCTATCAGATGGATGTAAAGTCTGCCTTTCTGAATGGCAAACTACAAGAGGAAGTTTATGTCCAGCAACCGCCTGGTTTTGAAAGTTCGGAGTTTCCAGACCACGTTTACAAGTTAGACAAAGCTCTATACGGCCTTAAACAAGCTCCCAGAGCCTGGTATGAAACTCTGTCCAATTTTCTGTTGACAAATCACTTCGAGAAAGGTAATGTCGATAAAACTCTATTCTTTAGAAGGTATAGGAATGATATACTTCTGGTACAAATATATGTTGATGACATTATTTTTGGGTCTACACAACAAGAGTACTGTGATAGGTTTGAGGATTTGATGAAAAGTGAATTCAAAATGAGCATGATGGGAGAACTTTCATTCTTCCTTGGTTTACAAGTAAAACAATCCATCAGAGGGACTTTTATAAGTCAGTCAAAATACATCTCTGATATTTTGAAAAAATACAAGTTCAACAATTCAAATCCAATGAAAACTCATATTGCCACTGGAGTTAAACTTGACTCTGACCTTAAGGGTGAACCAACAGATGTCAGGAACTACATAGGCATGATAGGGTCACTTCTGTACTTAACTGCTAGCAGACCTGATATAATGTTTGCAACTTGTCTCTGTGCCAGATTTAAAGCAAATCCTAAAAAATCTCATTTGTCTGCTGTCAAACGCATATTTAAATATCTGAAAGGGACTCAATTTTTGGGTCTCTGGTATCCTCTTAATTCTGGTTTCGAGCTTGTAGCATATACAGACTCAGATTACGGAGGATGCAAGAATGACAGAAAGAGTACGTCTGGTAGCTGCCAATTACTTGGTGAAAAATTGGTGAGTTGGACATCCAAGAAACAGAATTGCGTATCAACTTCTACAGCAGAAGCAGAGTATGTTACTGCTGCTAGTTGTTGCTCTCAAGTGATATGGATGAAAACCCAGCTCAAAGACTATGGCCTAGAATATGAAAAAATTCCAATTCTGTGTGACTCCAAGAGTGCCATAGCAATCACAGCTAACCCAGTTCAGCACTCCAAGACAAAGCATATCGATATAAGGTACCACTTCATAAAGGATCATGTTGAAAAATGGACGATTGAAATGTACTTTCTTTCAACCGACTTCCAGCTTGCTGACTTGTTTACAAAAGCCCTTGATGAAAGGAGATTTAACTTCTTAATCAGTAAACTGGGTATGCTAAACATGTCCTCCTAACTCTGTTCAAACTCAACAGAGCCTCTGATGTTCCAATAGAGCTCTGTCAAAAAGTTAGGAAAGATAGTTCAACAGAGTCTCTGTCTTTCACCAGAACTCTGTCAAGCATATTTTTTTAACAAGCTTAGTGAATCTGTTTGTATATACCTTTTCTTGTAAAAATTCTTTTTGTAAAAAGCTTCTCTTTCGCTCATATTTCAAGGGGGAGTTTATAAAGTTTTGCGCATGGTTTTAGGGGGAGCGAGTCATTTTTTTTTAAAATCAAAATGACTTCGCTTTCTGTTCTGAAAAGAAAAATATTTTTGAAGAAAGAGGGAAAACCTGTTCTGATGAAAATCCTTTGATAACGTCAAGAACCTACCAGAACTCTGATATTTCACCAGAGCCTCTGTTGCTTTTCACCAGAACTCGGTGAAATTTCTAAAGTCAGTCCTGTTCTCGTTCTTTGGCCATTTCCTCATCAGATACAGAATTTTAAATGATTTTGGGTAAAGGTGAAACACCAAAGGAGACTTGAAAAGAAAAAAAAGGGTCACTCGTCAGAGGCAAAACTTGCAAAGCTCCAACAGAGTTCTGTCAGTTTATGTCACGTCATCAGAAGTAACGTCATCAGAGGTGCGGGTTATTTCTAAGCGTCAACCACTTGTCACCCACACATCTCAAACCGCGACGGTTTACTTGCACAAAAGTGGTCAGAACAAATCCACGTGGCACTCTCTAATTGAAAGCTAAACCACTAGCTGTCCCCACGATACACAATTCAGGCCACTCCACCTTCTGACACTCGAGTGCCTACAGTATCTACGACGATTACCCAGCCACAAGTTCTGACTATAAATATCCATAACCTTGATCCATTTCATTTCTAAACCTCCTAAACCTTTCATCTTTCCCTCTTTTATTCAAATCCTCAGTGTTCTTCAAGAAAACCCCAAACCTGCAACAATGGCGGAACCCCAAAACTCTGCTGATTCTAGCCGAATAGAACCCACTGATGATATCATTGTTCTTCCATACGACTTTGCTGACAACAACTATAGATTCGATCCCACTCCAGGACTCTATCTACCCCTGTATCATGTCTTCATTGAGTTCTTTAGAAACTCTGATATTTTTAGAGCCCTAACAGAATTCGATGACCATCTTCCTGCGATCTATGTCCAACAATGGTGGACCACATGCCAATATATCGAAGAACAAGACGGGATAGTTAGGAGCGTCAACGCAAGTAATGGAGGAGCGGGAACAATCCGCATTAGAGCAAGTACCTTAAGAAGAATCTTCAGAATGAAAACCAAAAGACAGCTAGGAATAGACGCCTATGAGAAACCATCAAAAACAGCTGTCCTTCTTGATTTCATGAAGTTTTTGGGCTACAACAAGGATCTGAATAGAATAGGAGAGTTCAAGCGACAGAATCTACCCACTATGTGGAATTTCATGTTCTCCACCTTAAACAGAACCCTTACCAGCAAATCTGGTAGTCAAGACCAAGACACAACGGAAATCCTACAAATCATGTATGGATTGTTCTTCAATCGAAACTTTGACTACCCCAGCATTCTCTACAATGATCTTCTCACGACTGTTAACACAAAAACCTCATCCATCGCAAGAGGAGGAGTCGTTGGATCCCACAAGTTCTTGAAAATGATCAAGTTTCCACGCTTCATCAGTCTGGTGATCAGAAGAGCCTTCGACAGACTGGACCTAACTCATCAGGGTCGCTCCACACATGTTTGGACGATGTCCAAATTCCTCCCCACCACTTCAGGCGAATATCCCTTCATAAGAAGAATTCCAGGTACAATGCTTGCCCTTATCGCCCCTGACCATATCTCTATCCAGAACTATCAGAGTGCTGCTCAACCTCAAGAACCTGAGGTGAGAACCCTAGCATACTTAGGATCTGAGCCTTCCTTCGAGAGCTTGAGTGAGGAGATAGGAGAGGAAGTTAACAGACCAGAGGCAAGAGCACCCGAAGTGGGGTCTTCCTCTAGAAAGGAGGAAGTAGAGGACAGAGCATCTCCTAGAGAGGCTGTCCATGAGGAAGTACAGGAAACACCAGAGGTAGAAACAATCTCTTCTGATAGTGGTGAGCGAGAGGAAAACATCAGAGAGAATCCTGAGAGTTCTACAGCCATAGGAGCCGAGGAAAATGTGAGAATAGAAAAAGATGCTCAAGAGAGCACATCTGAGGGTATCCTTAACCAAAATCCCAGTGCTTCCACACAATCTAATCCTGGTGATCAAGACCAAAGGATTATTGAAACAGAGGTGCACACCTCGAACCCCAACCAGCCTATACCATCAGAGGCACCTCTTCATGCCTCTGATACGCACGAATCCGGGGAAGCTATCTTTGGTAGTGATGTTCATTCGCCCCAGAACATCAATAGGTCACCTCCACACGATGATGCCTCTGTGGCTCATATAGACAGGTCACAAAATAGACCAGAGATCTTTGTAATCTCACGTAGCATCTGTCCGACTCAGGGACAATGGGAGACCATAGTAGAACAAGGGAAGACATTGCTTGATCCAAATGCTTCTCATCACACCAGATTTCCTTCTTCAGAACCTGAGCTGGAAGAGGAAACTTTGGTCAGAACACCTGTAGTTGTTTCCCCTCAAAGGGAACATCAAGGATCAGGTGGAAGTCCTCCAAGAGCCAACATCAACACAACTCTTGACGGAGGCGCCTCTGAACTCGAGGCAGAATTGGATCCATGTGTTGGAACCAAGGACACCCCCGTTGACACTGTCAAAAGAGCAGAGTTCGAAAGCTTCTGTGACAGTATCAACAACTCCTTGAATGAGTATAAACTTATCAATGAACAAAAGGAGGAGCTGATCCGCAAGGAAAATGCTTAACTCAAGGAAGAACTGCTGAACATCTCGAACAAACATGCTGAGATAACTCAAAAATATGCCGAGGCTGAAGCACTCAGAACAGAGTCTGAACGGGTCAGAGGAGAAGAAAATGCAAAGCTGACAACAGAGATAGTCGAGCTAAGAACAGTTAGAACAGAGGAAACTACAAAGACTTCGACAGATCTTGCAGAGCTAAAGCGACTCATAACAGAGAATCACACAGCGCAGATGAACAGAACCCTTCCCATTCCCACAGTTATTCTTTCGGAATCTAACGTTAGAACCTTGACAGAGATAATTACCAACTCTGTTAAGGAATTCATAAAAGAAGCAACCACCTCATCTGCTACTCCACTCAATATCTCCAGCCCTAACCCAAATGACCTACCCATGACAGTTGGCCAAATGGGAGACTTCAGAAAATCAATTCTTATCCAATGATGACGATCTCATCAAAATTTGTAATGAATGCTAAGGCGACAGAACAACATGTGAAAGCGTCTCTTGATACTCACAAGGTCAACTTTGAGGCTCAAGTAGAAGAGATCAGAGGTGCTGCAACAGAGGTAGAAGATGTAATGACAAAGGCAACCTCAAACTTTACTAATATTATTTTACATGTTACCTCTACATCGAAAAGACCTGCAGAAGAAGCACCTACAGATGAACCTTCAAGCAAGAGACACAAAGTTGATCTGAGATTTGTTGTTCCGCCCTCACCAAAAGCTCGAATTGACGATTCTGGCGATGATGATGTTTTCGAAGATGCTCAAAAAGGTCAATCAGACGATCAATTGGGTGAGTCCTCAGAACAACAAAAGGGGGAGAAGGAGAAGGAAAAGGAGAAGGAGAAGGAAAAGGAGAAGGAGAAAGAAAAGGAGAAGGAGAAAGAAAAGGAGAAAGAGGCAGAGAAAGAGAAAGAGGTTGAAAAAGAGAAATAAGCCAAGGGTAAAGGGAAAATCACAGAAGCAACTGAGGCAGAAGCTACAGAAGGAGAAAATGGGATAACAGAGGAAATCATGACAGATATGACTGAAGTGGCATTTGACTACATGTTCAAGAACAGAATCATCAAACCAACAGAAGAGTCAACACAAGAACCACCAGAGATCATCTGCCTAGATACCCCTCCTACTTCTCCAAGAAAAGAACCAGAGAGGACAGACCCATCCTCTGCTGAAGGACAAACAAGTCGAGCCCAAGCTACTCAAAAATCTGCTCACATCGACACTCTTATGGCAGAAATACATGATGACCCAAACCCAACGGTACCAGAACAGAACCCAGAAACCTCTACCTTTCATACCGAAAAACCTTCCTTAGAAACGGTATTTTCATTTCTATATGCTGACAGAGACATCATCCCTGTAAATGCCGTACCCATTAACCCATACCTTAACCCAATCAGAATAAACACCATTTCTGATGCAAGGCGAAAGTTCATCCAAACCAAGTCAAATCAGAACAGAGCCATCAATATAAACTTCGCTATCCGCATAATTATGGACATCAAGCACAAGAAGTTTCAATATGACAGAGTCACATACCATGAGTATACTGTGGAATCAACAGAAGGCAGAAATGAAATCTTCAATGACAATGATCTCGTCCTTCTGAACCCATACGACCTGATCTTACTTCACGCATACTGCTTGAACTTCTCAGAAAGATACACTGTAACAACCCAATTTCCACATACACAACAAATCACATAATATAACTTAATATTAATATAACAAAAGAGACATCACATTACAAGTACGGTCCCGTAGTCTTTTACAATTAGCAGCAGCCATTCTACTACAAACTTGTACTAAATACATACATAACATTTAATATTGTAATACAAATGCTAATCATGCCAAAATCTTCGTCACATAATCCTTCACAAAAGCCATCCATCCATTACTCTAATTATTTGCCCTTACGCGATCCACCACCTGGAATACATATTTTTAAAACAAAATGAGGGTTAGACACGATGGTCTAAGTGAGAAAATCCCTGTTAGTTTGAAACCCTTTTATATAACTTTATTCATGTAAATCACGCAACACAATCAAATATATCCAACAAAGCTCACATGACATGTACCTTCCCTTCTCATTCCTCCTGGACATATTAGTTGGTTGCAAACCAACTAATAATTTACAACGATGTACAACATCTACAGCCAAACAACGCTATACAGATTCTAAAGCCAAACACACCGGTCCTACGCCCGGCCAAAGCATTATAACACATTATAATACTCATGTAAATATAATACCTCAATATATTATAATTCACATATCAACACATAATCACCAGTTATTACATTCCCAACCCATACATATATGAATTCCAGTTAAAACGCTTTTTAAAGTAAAACTCACCTGATTGCTTATCAACATGTTTCCAAGCCTTCTAAACAGGTTTAGTCCTTTACCCAGAATTCACAGGATCTGTAACACATAGATACAGCTATCTCTTTACCACATAAAACACATAAGTCTTACTAAGGCTAAGAACTCTAAAGAACTCAAATCCTCAAATGTTCCCCTAAGGCAACTTAACACGGGGGTTCCGCTACCCGATTAGCGGATGGGGTCAAGGGGCAACGCCCTTGAGGGGTCTGGGGGCGGCCCCAGGAAGTTTTCGGAACAACCTAACTCAACATACATTTGGAAACTATATCCGGACATTCAAAAGTATCCGAAATCACAAAATTGGTCAAACAGCTAAAGTATCCGGATACCATAAGTTATCCGGACAACACTACTTTTCCGGACAGCATAACTTTTCCGGACAACATAACTTTTCCGGACAACCTATACAATCCGGACGTCATCCGGACACCATCCGGTATCTTAACTCATCCGGAAACTATAGAAAAGAGAGACTTACCCGGATAAAGGACTCGTCCGGACACTTTCAAACAATACCCGAACACCATCAACAAAACTATCCGGACACATTCATACTGTGTCCGGACACTACTGTCGGTTTGCTTCAATTTGCCCAGAAACCGACTAAATCTTTACTAAATCATGAATTTAACTATTCTAATCCGATAGGAAGTACATACTATCAATTACAAACATAAATTACAAAGGGACATACCTTCAAATCACTTCTAAGAAGACCAAATGGAGCCCTAACCCTTCCTTTTCTTTCTTCTCCTTTTTTCTCTCCAACACACACTTGCACTCATTGATTTTTCTGTTTTTATGAAATATCTGATTTCATCCAGGGATATTATCTAATTAAATTACCACTTTAGTCCCTAAACTACTCAATAATGACCAAAATACCTTTTTAACTTATTAATCAATCCAAACACCCTTAAACTTGTAAATTCACCTAAACTCACCCTAAATATCAATTATAGAATTTAATAAGTTTAACGGAATGAGACTTTAACTAACGAACTTACCCGGGGTATTACATCATCTCCCCCTTAAAAGAGTTTCGTCCCGGAATTCGGTTAAACAAAAAGGTGAGGGTATTTGGCTCTCATTTCCGACTCTGATTCCCAAGTAGCATCCTGACCTATATGATGTTTCCACTGTACTTTCACTTGTCTGATTTCTTTATTCCGTAACACTTTAACTTTGTGGTCAACTATGGCTTCAGGTTCTTTCACATAATTCAGCTTTTCATCAACTTGTATATCCGGTAAAGACACTGCCTGATCTGGTGTAACCAAACACTTTCGAAAATTCGATACGTGAAACGCGTTGTGAATCCTACTTAACTCTGGCGAAAGATCCAACCTGTAAGCTACTTCACCAATCCTTTCTGTAATAGCAAACGGTCTGATATACCTTGGGCTAAGTTTACCTTGCCTCCCAAATCGGATGACTCCCTTCCACGGCGAAACCTTTAACATTACGAAATCCCCGATTTGAAATTCCAAAGGTTTTCGACGTCGGTCAGCGTAGCTCTTCTGTCTATCTTGAGCCACTTTCAATCGTTCACGAATCTGAGTAACCTTATCGACAGTTAATTGAACTATTTCCGGTCCCGCTAACTGTTTCTCCCCCACTTCGTTCCAACATAGAGGCGTTCGGCATTTTCTACCATACAATACTTCGAACGGTGCCGCTTGTATGCTGGAATGATAACTGTTGTTATATGCAAACTCGATCAATGGTAAGTGCTTATCCCATGATCCCCCAAAATCAACAATACAAGCCCGGAGCATATCTTCTAAGGTCTGAATCGTTCGTTCACTTTGCCCATCTGTTTGAGGATGATACGCCGTACTTAACTTTATCTGTGTCCCCATTTCCCTTTGAAAACTTCTCCAAAATATTGAAGTAAAACGACTATCACGATCAGAAATAATCGAGATGGGAACTCCATGTCGAGTTACTATTTCATTGATGTACAACTTGGCTAATCGTTCCAATGAATCAGTTTCTTTTATCGGTAGAAAGTGTGCTGACTTTGTCAATCTGTCGACGATCACCCAAATAGAATCAAACCCCTTCGGAGTCCTTGGTAGCTTCGTGATGAAATCGGTGGTAATCTGCTCCCACTTCCACATAGGTATTTCTAGTCGCTGTAGTTGACCAAACGGCTTTTGGTGTTCGATCTTCACTTTCTTACAAGTATCACATCTTTCCACATACTGAGCAATCCCTCTTTTTATCCCCGGCCACCAATAGAATTGCTTTAGGTCTTTATACATCTTGTTTGTACCAGGGTGAATAGAGAAACGGGATTGATGAGCTTCTTGTAAAACACGATCACGTAACCCACCCAAACGAGGTACCCACACTCTGTTTCCCAGACACAATAACCCACGATCATCTTTTACTAGCAATGCTGACATCCCTGCTAACCGTTCTGATTTTAGATGTTCATCCTGATAAGCCTCCACTTGACACTTCTGCAATTCGTCAAATATGTTGGGTAGGAGTTCAGTTCGTAGCGAAATAACTTTTATTGTTCCACTCCTTTCTTGACGACTCAGCGCATCTGCCACCACATTCGCCTTTCCCGGGTGATAAAGGATTTCACAGTCGTAATCATTCAGCAATTCTAATCATCTCCTTTGTCTCATATTCAGTTCCTTCTGATCAAAGAGGTGTTGGAGACTCTTGTGATCAGTATAAATCTGACATTTGGAACCATACAGATAATGTCTCCAAATCTTCAACGCGAAGACAACTGCTGCAAGCTCCATGTCATGCGTAGGATACTGTCTTTCATGATCCTTTAATTGACGAGAAGCATAAGCAATAACCTTTCCCCGCTGCATAAGTACACATCCCAATCCCAGTTTTGACGCATCACTATAAACAACAAAATCTTTCGAACCTTCAGGTAGTGATAGAATCGGTGCACTGCACAGTTTCTCTTTCAATATCCGGAACGCCTCGTCTTGTTCTGCTTTCCACTCAAACTTCAGGTTCTTCCGGGTCAGCTTAGTCAAAGGCGTTGCGATACGAGAGAAGTCTTTTATAAATTTCCGATAGTAGCCGGCTAAACCCAGAAAACTACGTACTTCGGTTGCTGTCTTCGGCGGTTCCCACTTTTCAACTGCTTCCACTTTCATCGGATCAACTTGTATACCTTTCTCAGAAACCACGTGCCCCAAAAATTGAACTTTCCATAGCCAGAATTCACATTTAGAAAATTTTGCATACAACTTTTCCTTCTTCAGTAGCTCCAGAATCAAACGAAGATGTTGCGCGTGCTCTTCCTTGGATCGGGAATAGATAAGGATATCATCGATAAATACAATAACAAATTTATCGAGATACGACTTACATACTTGATTCATTAAATCCATAAAGGCAGCTGGAGCGTTCGTCAGTCCGAACGACATCACTAAGAATTCGTGATGTCCATACCTTGTTCGAAAAGCAGTCTTTAGAACGTCTTCTTCTTTAACTTTCAACTGGTGATAACCGGATCTTAGATCAATCTTGGAGAAATAGCAAGCTCCAACTAACTGATCGAAGAGGTCATCAATTCGGGGTAACGGATACTTGTTCTTTATCGTGCGCTTATTCAGTTCTCGGTAGTCGATACACATTCTCATCGAACCATCCTTCTTTTTCACAAATAACACTGGTGCTCCCAACGGTGAAGAACTAGGTCTGATGAAGCCTTTATCAGATCTTGTAGTTGTGCCATCATCTCTTTCAGCTCTGAAGGTGCCAGGCGATAAGGTGCACGGGCTACAGGAGTGGCTCCAGGAATAAGGTCTATACCGAACTCTACTTGTCTAACAGGCGGAAGACTATTCAAGTCTTTGGGGAATACTTCAGGGAATTCACTAACAATAGGAATATCTTCCATCCTATTCTTTTCTGGCTTAATATCTATCACGTAAGCCAAGTAACTCTGACAACCCTTATTCACACACTTACGGGCTTTTATCATCGATATAAGGCAAGACTGATGATTCCTACGATCACCATAAATCACTACTGGTCTTTTATCAGGTAATACAACATTTATTAACTTCTTATCACAAACTATGTTAGCCTGATTCTCAGCTAACCAATCCATCCCAACTACTACATCAAACTCTATCAAAGTTATCGAAAACAGTTGTATCGGCACTCCACACCCCTCTATATTTATCACACAGCCATCAAATACTTCTTTAACTGACACTTGATTATCATTTTCCATATCTACTGATAGAGCATGTTCTAGCATTTTAGGTTTCAAACACAGGAAAGCAGGAAATGCAGGAGACACAAACGATCGGTTTGCACCGGAATCAAATAACACCTTAGCACGTGTAGAGTTTATTAAAAATGTACCCGTGACCACATCCGGAGTTTCCTCCGCTTCTTTCTCAGTCATTTGGAATGCGCGACCCCTGGTTACTGGCGGTTCCAGTCTTGGTATTACTGGTTTAACAATCGCTGGTCTGCCCGACGACCCACCTTGCTGTATCCTCCCCCGCGGACAGTCCGACTGAAGGTGATCCGGAGAATTGCATAAGAAACATATCCGCGTTACCTTACAATCTTTAAGGACGTGCCCGGTCTTCCCACACTTATAACACGCTCGTAAATCACCTTGGCAATTTCCTTGATGAACACGGTTGCACTTTCGACATGGTCTTTCCGCTGGTCGAAACGGCGGACGGCTATCATACCTCTGAAATCGGGACTTCTTCGGATCGTATTGTGGGCCTTCCCACTTTCTCTTCCCGATACTTTTATCGTCGGCATCTCTTCTAATATCTCGTTCAACATTCTCTGCGGCATTAACTGCAGCCGAGAATGTATCGGGTCCTTTTGCAGTCACTAGCCTTCTAACTTCTGAGTTCAGCCCAAAGATAAACCTTTCCGTCTTCATCGCCTCCGTAGCAACGTAGTATTCTGCGAACCGAGACTTTTCCAGGAAGCTAGCGGTGTAGTCTCGAACGGATAAGTTTCCTTGTTGTAAGTTTATAAATTCCCCTTCCAGTTGTTTGACGGCTGCTTGGGGACAAAACGCGTTCCTGTAGGCTATCACAAATTCTTCCCAAGAGAGGGTAGAATAAACATCAGATCCTTTAGAATGAATAAAAGATTCCCACCAATACAAAGCATCCCCCTTTAACATTGCTGCTCCATACAATACTCTATCTTCGTCATCGCACTTACTCGTCTTAAAAATAGCTTCTATTTCCTTCATCCATCTCATTGCTTTCACTGGATCCCTGTCTCCTGAGTAGGTTGGAGGTCTACAGCTCAAAAACATTTTGTAATCACATTTTCTCATTACCGGTAAGACTGTAGGGGTGATTGGCAGTTCGACTTCATGATTCGGATCTGGTCTATCAGCTTCATTATTACGACTTCGTTCAAACATTGTTTGTATGTTAGTCTGCAGTCTTCCCATTTCTGCCATTAGATCATCCCTGGTAACGAACTCTGTACCATGTGGCTGGACTCTGCCTCCGGCTCGACCTCCAGCTCTACCCCCGGTTCTACCCCCGACTCTGCCCCCAGTTCTGCCTCCCCTGTCCCCTGTGCCTATCGGTGGATTAGTACTATCCGGGTTTCCTCCTCCTCGGTTCTTTCGTCTAGTGCCACTTGCCATTCTGTAGATTTAAACAAGATTAATACACACATACGCACATACCCCATATAATAAGGTATTCCAGTTCAAACATGTACCTGTAAGATCACAATTACACTGGCCAGGTGTAATATTAAATTACCTTACATGATGTTCCTTCTACCTTTTATACTTCATCATCCCAAGGTTCTATAATGATAAGGACATCCTACTTCACATGCAGTTTAAGTCTAGGTACAGATACAAATACCTAAATCCCTTAAACTAAGGCTCTGATACCATTTGTAACAACCCAATTTCCATATACACAACAAATCACATAATATAACTTAATATTAATATAACAAAAGAGACATCACATTACAAGTACGGTCCCGTAGTCTTTTACAATTAGCAGCAGCCATTCTACTACAAACTTGTACTAAATACATACATAACATTTAATATTGTAATACAAATGCTAATCATGCCAAAATCTTCGTCACATAATCCTTCACAAAAGCCATCCATCCATTACTCTAATTATTTGCCCTTACGCGATCCACCACCTGGAATACATATTTTTAAAACAAAATGAGGGTTAGACACGATGGTCTAAGTGAGAAAATCCTTGTTAGTTTGAAACCCTTTTATATAACTTTATTCATGTAAATCACGCAACACAATCAAATATATCCAATTAAGCTCACATGACATGTACCTTCCCTTCTCATTCCTCCTGGCCATATTAGTTGGTTGCAAACCAACTAATAATTTACAACGCTGTACAACATCTACAGCCAAACAACGCTATACAGATTCTATAGCCAAACACACCGGTCATACGCCCGACCAAAGCATTATAACACATTATAATACTCATGTAAATATAATACCTCAATATATTATAATTCACATATCAACACATAATCACCAGTTATTACATTCCCAACCCATACATATATGAATTCCAGTTAAAAACGCTTTTTAAAGTAAAACTCACCTGATTGCTTATCAACACGTTTCCAAGCCTTCTAAACAGGTTCAGTCCTTTACCCAGAATTTACAGGATCTGTAACACATAGATACAACTATCTCTTTACCACATAAAACACATAAGTCTTACTAAGGCTAAGAACACTAAAGAACTCAAATCCTCAAATGTTCCCCTAAGGCGACTTAACACGGGGGTTCCGCTACCCGGTTAGCGGATGGGGTCAAGGGGCAACGCCCTTGCGGGGTCTGGGGGCGGCCCCCCAGGAAGTTTTCGGAACAACCTAACTCAACATACATTTGGAAACTATATCCGGACATTCAAAAGTATCCGAAATCACAAAATTGGTCAAACAGCTAAAGTATCCGGATACCATAAGTTATCCGGACAACACTACTTTTCCGGACAGCATAACTTTTCCGGACAACATAACTTTTCCGGACAACCTATACAATCCGGACGTCATCCGGACACCAAAGTAATCCGGACACCATCCGGTATCTTAACTCATCCGAAAACTATAGAAAAGAGAGACTTACCCGGATAAAGGACTAGTCCGGACACTTTCAAACAGTACCCGGACACCATCAACAAAACTATCCGGACACATTCATACCGTGTCCGGACACTACTGTCGGTTTGCTTCAATTTGCCCAGAAACCGACTGAATCTTTACTAAATCATGAATTTAACTATTCTAATCTGATAGGAAGTACATACTATCAATTACAAACATAAATTACAAAGGGACATACCTTCAAATCACTTCTAAGAAGACCAAATGGAGCCCTAACCCTTCCTTTTCTTTCTTCTCCTTTTTCTCTCCAACACACACACTTGCACTCACTGATTTTTCTGTTTTTTTGAAATATCTGATTTCATCCAGGGATAATATCTAATTAAATTACCACTTTAGTCCCTAAACTACTCAATAATGACCAAAATACCTTTTTAACTTATTAATCAATCCAAACACCCTTAAACTTGTAAATTCACCTAAACTCACCCTAAATATCAATTATAGAATTTAATAAGTTTAACGGAATGAGACTTTAACTAACGAACTTACCCGGGGTATTACATACACGCCGGCCAGAACTGCGCTACCAGAAGTCAGATTCGCTATGCAAGAGCACATCAATCTCAGAATACAGATTGATTATCAGCTAGGCATAGAGTTTGAAGTGGAGAAACTAGCGATTGCACCACCAAATGAAAACCTTGAGGGGTATGGCCATCACAGAACTGGAACCGTAGTAGAAGATCCTCCAGTCTTTGTCTGCCGACAGAAGGGCACAAAGAAGGCCATCAGAGCAGCTGAAGCCAACAAGTACTCGAGTGAGTCGCTAGTATACCTCAAGAACATAATCCAAAATCTCCCAAGAAGTAAGTGTCCAGAAGAACAGCAGAAACTCTTCATCGACCAGATTGATCTGATGCTGGACTTCCGTACTCTAATCAGAAGATTCGACAGAATTCTTAGGGGAGATAACTATGCATAAATGTACTACTTCTTACCATGCACTGTAATATCTTAGAAGAATAGTACAAAGGCTAACCGAGGTAAATATTCTCTGTTCTTTTTGTTTACATCTCTGTTTCAAATTTTTTATTTTCAATACTTAGGGGGAGATTGTTAGCCCCAAGTATCTGTAATGTAAAAGTATTGAAAATATTATCAAGTCAGAAGACCATCAGAGATGCAGCAGAAGACTTAGAAGAAAAAGCTTCAAGAAGATCAACAGAACTCAACAGAGTTCTGGTGAAACTAACAGAGCTCAACAGAGCTATGTCAGAAGATCAACAGAAGAAATGTTCACAGCCGAAGACCAACAGAGCTCTGGTCTATGAGCTCTGTTATAGTGAAGACCTCTGTGATGCCTAAGTCTCGTAAGAAATCCCAAGTGTTAGACAAGTGTCCATACTTTCCACGTATGCCCTAAAATTAGGAGACACACTTTCCACGTGTCATTCTAGGGTACGATAGTACACTGTCTTCACTTTATCAGGGCTATAAATAGAGAGGTAGTGGAACAAACAATTGTAAGCTTTGGGAAGAATAGTTTTCCACAATTGTTTTAGCACATACTGCATCAATCCCGAGCACTACCTCCGTATGATATTGTTCCCTGTGAGATTTCAGGATACACCATTGATCTTGTTCTTGGTGTTATCCATTATCAATATACGAGCAGCGTTTCTTATTTGATCTTGTTATCATTATCCTGTTCTATAATTGATTCTCACCATTACAATATCATTTACACAATCACTCACCTTAATGGCTTTATATTTAAGTGCTTCCGCTGTCTATATTACTACCATTAATGTGATACAACATGAATCTGGGAACCTACAGTAGCCATCTCCGTCTTCAAAGATGCGACCACACATCAGTTTCACATAGGTAATGCCGATCAAGAATATTCCGTTGTATTCCACTAAAGAGCTATCAGCATTATTAAGAATATAAAATTCAACCCTAAATCGTCAACAGAAATATACACATAAAAGTCATCATAGGAGTAGGCATACATGTGTATAAGCGTCTCTTGAGTGTTCCTCAACTAGTTTTCCTATTGAACCTAGACCATGGGATCTCCAATTTCGCTAGGTTAGGTTTCCGCCAAGGAAACTCATTGTATTGGCTTTAAGCCCACTCCCCTCGATGAAAAGGATACTTGCTCTCTACTTAGGCCTTTTGTCAAAGGATCAGCAATATTTTCCTTTGACTTTACGTAGTCAATGGAAATAATTCCATTTTTCAGCAAGTCCTTTATAGTGTTGTGGCGCCTTCGTATGTGACGGGACTTTCCATTGTAAATGTGATTCTTTGCTCTTGTGAGAGCGGCCATACTGTCACAATGGATACCAATAGCAGTCACTGGTTTTGGCCACAACGGAATACCCTCTAGGAAGCTTTTTAGCCATTCGGCTTCTTCAGCGGCTTTGTCTAATGCGACAAATTCTGCTTCCATAGTTGATCTGGTATTCACCGTTTTCTTAGAAGATTTCCATGAAATTGCAGCATCACCAAGTGTGAATACATATCCACTTGTGGACTTACTCTCCGAATGATTGGAAATCCAATTAGCATCACAATACCCTTCTAGAACGGGAGGGTATTTCGTATAGTGTAACCCATAACCCATTGTGTATTTCAAGTATCGAAGCACCCTTACTAGTTCATACCAATGGTCTTTTCCCGGGTTATGTGAGTACCGACTAAGTCTACTCACACTATACGCAATGCCCGGTCGTGTACAGTTCATGATATACATCAAGCTTCCAAGAACTTGAGTGTATTCCAACTGAGCAACACTATCTCCTTCATTCTTCTTCAATTGGCTTGAAGGATCAAATGGAGTCACAACCAGTTTGTCATCATAGTGACCAAACTTCCGTAGCACCTTCTCAACATAGTGAGATTGGGTAAGGATGTAACCATTTGGATTTCTTTGAATCTTTATACCAAGGATAACATCAGCAACTCCCATATCTTTCATATCAAATGCGGAGTGTAGCATCTTCTTGGTTTGGTTTATTACATCCAGGTTTGTTCCCATGATGAGCATATCATCAACATATAAACATATGATAACATAAGAATTCTTATATTGTTTCACATAAACACATTTATCACATTCATTTATGTAAAATCCATTTGCTAACATAGTGTTATCAAACTTCTCATGCCACTGCTTTGGCGCTTGTTTAAGTCCATAAAGAGACTTAATCAACTTACAGACTTTGTTCTCTTGGCCTTTTACAACAAAACCTTCCGGTTGTTGCATATATATCTCTTCTTCTAATTCACCATTTAAGAAGGCGGTTTTCACATCCATTTGGTGTATCTCCAAATTATGGATAGCCACTATTGCAACCAACGTCCGTATAGACGTGATCCTAGTAACCGGTGAATATGTATCGAAGAAGTCCTGACCTTCCTTTTGTCGGTACCCCTTGGCAACTAGTCGAGCTTTGTATTTCTCTATAGTGCCATCGGGTCTCAACTTTCGTTTGAAGATCCATTTGTGGCCAATGACTTTATGACCCGGAGGCAAATCAACCAATTTCCATGTGTTGTTTTGCACAATGGAATCAATCTCGCTGTGGATGGCCTCTTCCCAATAAGGTGCCTCGGATGATTCCATGGCGGCCTTATAGGAGAGAGGTTCTCCTTCAACATTGAAAGCCATAAAGTCCGGTCCAAAGTCTTTAGCGATTCTTCCCCTTTTGCTTCTTCTAGACTCAACCTCTTCTTGAACTTTAGAGGTTTTCGCATTCCTCGATTGATCACTCTTAGTTGAATCAATGTTCACTTGAGAGTGCACGTCATCAATCGGTCGTTTACCAAGGTTAGAGGTGTTACCCTCTTTTTCTTTATAAGGGAAGATCGTCTCAAAGAATTCTGCTTCAGCAGATTCTATGATCGTGTTATTGCTTATGCCATCTATATTAGATTTATGAACTAAGAATCTATATGCAGCACTATTGTGGGCTGGACCAATGTATACATAATCAACCGTTTTAGGTCCAAGTTTAGTTCTTTTTGGTAAAGGTACTTGAACCTTAGCAAGGTAACCCCACACTTTCATCCTTTTGTAGGATGGGATCTTTCCTCTCCAAAGTTCATATGGAGTTTTATCACTTTTCTTGTGGGGGATCCGGTTAAGGATCATGTTTGCAGTAAGGCACGCCTCACCCCATAAATGATGTGGAGCTCCGGACGTAATCAACATTGAATTCATCATGTTCTTCAATGTTCTATTCTTCCGCTCGGCCACTCCATTTTGTTGAGGAGTGTGAGGAGCGGTAGTTTGATGTATAACGCCATGTGTTGCACAAAATTCTGCAAATTCGTTGGATTCATATTCTCCTCCACGATCAGACCTCAGAATTTTGATTTTCTTTTCAAGTTGATTTTCAACTTCAGCCTTATAAGTCTTGAACATGCTTAAGGCTTCATCTTTAGTATGTATAAGGTAAACATGGCAATATTTACTGCAATCATCAATGAAAGAAATGTAATAATTCTTTCCTCCTCTTGTAGGAGTTGCCTTGTAATCACACAAATCACTATGGATTAACCCGAGAACTTCATTGGATTTTTCTACCGATCTATGTGGGTGATTGTGTATTTAGCTTCTACACAAACCTCACACTTAGATATTTTATCATTAGAACATTTAGGAATCATGTCAAGTTTGATCATTCTTTGTAATGATCTAAAGTTAACATGTCCTAATCTAGAATGCCAAAGGAAAGTAGGATCCACAATATACACAGAAGTTGTGCTAGTGCCTGCCTTATTTCCATTATTTACAATGGCAGCATCAACAGTATTTACAGTGCTATTTACAGAGAGTTTGAAGAGTCCCTCATTGAGGTAACCCTTCCCCACATATGCACCACCTTTGGTGATGACAAATTTGTCCGATTCGAATACAAGTTTGAACCCTTTCTTGCTAAGAATAGGGCCAGAAATTAAATTCTTAGTTAAACTAGGTACATGCAACACATCACATAGCACAAGATCCTTTCCGGAAGTCAACCTCAACGTGACCTTCCCCTTTCCTTCAATCATCGCGGTAGAAGCATTTCCCATGAACATCGGTTCCTCTTCCTTCACCTTATGATATGTTTCAAACAAGCTTCTCGAATTGCAAATATGACGGGTTGCCCCGGTGTCGACCCACCAATCCATTTCATTGGTTACCATGTGTGCTTCAACGACTCCAACGAATTGGTTTGGGGAGTGAGCGAGGTTTGCATGATTATTTGCCCTGCCGGCTCCTCCACCGCCGTTTCCACCAGCACCATTATTATCTCGTCTATGTCGAAAATCCTTGGCTCTATGACCCGGTTTCCCACAAACCCAACAATGCATGACTTTCTTGAAAGGTTTCCTTTAAGGAGCAAACGTACCTTTCCCGGAAGTGAAATGCCTTTTTGTCATAATGTTTTTCCCTTTGAATTTAGGGAACTTTTGCCTCGAAGTACTTCCTTCAACCATGTTGGCGTTTGGTTCCAAGGGGTTGGCATCGGCTTTTTCGTTGAGTCGATTATCTTCCTCCACTCGCAATTTAAGGACAAGTTGTTCAAACGTTATGTCCTCCGACAGATGCTTCAAATAGAGTTTGAAGTTTTTCCATGAGTGAGGCAATTTGTCAATTATCGACCCAACCAGAAAATTGCTATTTATTCCCATGCCTTCCACTTCTAGTTCGTGAGATAGAATCTGCAATTCTTCAACTTGTTTCATCACCGGTTTTGTATCCACCATCCGATAGTTCAGAAATTTCCCAACGACGAATCTTTTGGAACACGCAACTTCAGTTTTATATTTTGTGTCCAATTACTCCCATATCTCCCTTGTCGTACCAAGGGTGGAGTAGATATCGTATAGGGAATCATCGAGGGCGTTTAGAATATGATTTCGGCAATTATATTCATTTGCTCTCCATGCCTCGATCGTTCTTTCTTGCGCAGCCACTTGTATTTGAGTGGGTGGCGTTCCATCTTGATTTCCCGGTGGTGTCGGTGATGGTTCCTCCTCGGTGAGGACGTTAGAAACACGAAGTGTTGTTAGATAAAACAACATCTTATGTTGCCAACGACGGAAATTCGATCCTCTGAATTTGTCGGGTTTCTCCACGTGATTTTTCATCACGTTCGATTGATCCATCGCTCCTAACAGAAATTTTTGTCTTAGATTGTTAGGATCGATCAATCACTATTGAGAAATTGTGTAGAAGGACAGAATCAAATTCAATAAAATAACGAATTCTTTTACAAATCTTTTGATACAAACATAAACTACAACGAAATCGTAAACCTTACTTGATATCGAAAATTCTTGTAACAACGAAAGAGATTGAGGCATGCGTTATGCAGTGTCCTAAGACAAAAATTCGCCGCGTGTATTGGCGTTGTCTTGAGGATACAACAATCTATTCAAGTCAATACTTGAATCTAACGAATCGTCATATGTTTGGTGATGAACGAGAGGAGAGAGAACCCAGAATCTTTGATGATTTTTCGTGTGTAAAAGTCTCAAAAACGAATGGGAATTGATGGGCATTAAATATGTATGCTTCAGTAACCGAACAAACTGTCAGGGCATCCGCGCTACTAGCATGTCAGGGTAAACTCGTGCGGAAATGCATGTCGCGCTCTGTCCGTCGAAACCCACAGCGTCCCGCGCGCCTTGTGGCGCGGCTCAACTAGCGCCGTAGTGCGTGCCGACAACTGTTCCAGTACCCCGCGCGACTCTTCCCGCAACTTGGGTCGCACCGTGTTCCGCGCCAGCCTGCACACCACATTCGTTCTTCAATTATTGAATCTCGACCCCATCGAGACCCCAAGGCCCAATATTTGACATTTAATATATATATATATATATATATATATTTATGTCAAAGAGAGCCCACCAACAACACCACACACCAAGCCCAAGCAATTAAATGATTCATTTAATGCTCAATGGTTGGTGTTTATTAAGTGGTCTAGACTTTGCTTTGGCTCCTATGTGGGACAAGTTTTCTCACCTCTTCACTAAGTTCCAACAACGTGATGGCCATTTTTGTCTTTTCACTTTTTCCATCTCATTTAAACGCCTTTCCTTTCTTCTTTCCTTCTTCTTCTTCGTTTTCCTTCTTCGATTTGTTTCTGCCTTTCTCTCATCCACAGTAAAGTTCTTCTCCATCTTCGACAATGGTGGTTTGTGACTGTGGTGTACCTGCGATGATAAAGACTTCATGGGCAACTAAAAACCCTAGCCGTAGGTTTTATGGGTGCCCAAGGAAGACTGCCAAATGTGATTTTTTTGCTTCGTACGATCAACAGTTGTGTAATTGAGCTATGGAGGTAATCCCTGGTTTGCTAAGATCAAAGAACAGAGTTGAAGCTTCCCTCAATGCAAAAGAAAAGGAAATCAAGATTTTGAAGGTTTTATTGGTTGTTAGTTGGGTTTTCTTTATTTTTGTACTTTCTTGTTGACCTAATCCAATCTAGGTGGTTGTAATGGTTCAAAACTTTCAATGAAAACTTATTTCTTCCATAAACATTGTTGTAATGTTTGTAATGTTGATTGTTTGCATTTCTTTAAAGACAACAGAGTACCATAAAAATTAGTTAAAACCAAAGATTACCAAACAAAAGATTACTAAAACCATACATGTGATCAATTAGTTAAAACCAAAGATTACCAAAACAAAAGATTACTAAAACCATACATTTAGAAAAGCAAATGAGAACTTCCATCAACAGGGAACTTCCATTAACAAAACCATCCAGTACCAAAAGAACTTCCATTAACAAAACCCTCCAGTACCAAAATACATTACATCCAAGTTAAATTACCAAAATACAGAAAATGTTTTATCCAAAACAAAGTTGTTCCATTACCAAAATAGATTACCACTTCACATCTAAATTCCTTTGCATGTCCTTGAGTTATGCCCTTCATTCCTGCACTTTGCACATGTCACAGTCTTCCCAATCCTACTTGATTTGGTTGCTTTCCCTTCTTTTCCAGTGCTCTTTTCATGAAGACCCATCTTTCTTTTCTTCTTGGGCCTCCCAATTTGTTTATAATAGGTTGGTGCAGTAAGTGTTGTTAGGCAATCAAACTTACTCCAATAGGCTTTGCCATTGATGGGTTCAATCTTGAATCTGTACATTTCTTTCCAAGTGTCAAGCCAAAGACTTTCATCAACCCATTTCTCAGGCACACCAACATTTGCTCCATTCAAAGCCATGTTCTAATTAGTAACTACAGCATGCTTACAAGGGATGCCAGTCAGTTCCCACCTTCTAGATATACAAGTCTTTGCCCTCACATCAACTACCACCTGATCATTCCAAGGACCACAAACCTCAAACGTGTCTCCACCATTCCACAACACTTTGTATTTAGTTGTTTCACTCTTGATTTTTTTTCAGTGCTTTGGTTGTTGTTGGAGTGAGTGGTCCTTGAGCTTTATCTATGACTTTTAACATGCACTATCCTCTTGATTAGATAATGCCTAATATACTCCAAACATGAAATTATTGGTTTATCCCTACCCTCAATAATCTACCTGTTAAAGACTTCACACATATTGTTGAGAAGTACATCAGAATGACACCTACGACATTCAAAAATTTCACCCAAAATTTTCACACAGTCAACGAAAATTCTTGATGATCTTTAGTTCATCACGATTATTTGGAAAACGATTGGAGGATTTCATGTACAAGAAGGATTTCACGACTCTTGATGTTCTTCAGTTCTTCAGTTCTTGATGTTCTTCAGACATTCT
>CM066327.1:70079294-70279294 GCA_033807775.1 Saussurea involucrata
TCCTCTTCTCTCCGCCTACTCTCTGCACCTCGCACTTGCACCCCCTCCAAAACTCTATGTTTTCACTGTACTCATCTCAAACACCTTTCCTTCTTCTCATTCCCATCGTCAGTTTCTCTCAAACCCAAGCTCACAACCAAAAACCCTTCTCGCCATCTGACTCTCGTCGTTTCTGCTCTTGGGAAGCTGTCGGAGACGGAATTGGTCCCCGTTCCTCCTGAATCCGATGCTCTTTCAGCTGTATTCCCTTCAGCTTCCGGTGTTTACGCCGTCTATGACAACAACGGTGATATGCAGTTTGTAGGGTTATCCAGAAACATTCAGGCGAGCGTTCTTTATCACCAGAAATCAGTACCGGAGCTTTGTGCTTCCATCAAGGTACACTTTACCCAAATAATATGTTCTAAATTAGGTGTATAAATTTAATAGACATCTCCCAAGTTTGCCGTTACTTGATACTGATTCTAATGAATTTCTGGTAGTGGAATTTAGTTGTGAGAATTATGTTTGGTTGGCTGTTCTTCTATTGTTGATGGTTAATTACGCCTGCCTTTGATTGAAGCTGCCAAATGTGAATGCACGCAAGGTGTTTGATGATATTACTATTACAGTTCCAAGAGAATTGATGGTTTTGACTTGTAAGGTCAAACCTGTTGGTTTTATGGGGTTGTTATGATTTTAGAACCAATAATTTCCCCCCTTTTAGTTTTCTATTATCAAGTTATTACTCACAAGGTTTAAAAAGCTGAATCGTGCGTCAAGACGTTTTCCCTCAACGAGGCGAGGCGGAGCAAGGCGTAATCCCCGAGGCGGAATATATATACTACACAAAATATATTTATACAAATCTGCATTCCACTACTTCTAGTCTGAAAATATATGCAATATATATATATACACACACAAACACACTTGAGTACTTGATACAATATATATAAAATATATATATAGACGAAAGATCGGGTGAG
Source organism: Saussurea involucrata (assembly GCA_033807775.1). Taxonomy (NCBI): domain Eukaryota; kingdom Viridiplantae; phylum Streptophyta; class Magnoliopsida; order Asterales; family Asteraceae; genus Saussurea; species Saussurea involucrata. Next base: position 70,080,263 of record CM066327.1, read on the forward strand.
AAAAAGAGTTAAGGTGAGAAGCATAAGAATGGATCTGGACCCTTGATCACTTTTAATCTCACCCCACTTATGAATTGCACTTCTCACAGTCACACGAATTGATTTGGCGCATGTCAGTGCATCTCATTAGTGTTGATCTTCAGTTAGGATTGATCCAAGGATCCAAATCCCTTCTTACGCTTCTCACCATAACTTTTTTTTTCTCACCGCAACCCAACCCTGTATATATCATACTTAGTTGCTAAAAGAATCTATATACACTTTTTTCAACCACGAAATATAGATATAGTAACAAATACAAAAATTGATCTATTCATAACATATATATATAGGCATAGTTTTAAAAGGCGGAATCGAGCCTCGAGGCGTTTTCCTCCAATGAGGCGAGGCGTAAGCCTCGAGGCGTTCGAGGCGTAAGCCTCGAGACGTGTATATATATAATATGTATAATATATAATTCCATACAAAATAAAATTGATAAATACTAATAATAAGCAAAAGTGCAAAACATAGTTCCATACCAAATTTTAAACGTCATAGCTTAACAAAATTACTAGTCATAAGTTCACAAAAATACTAGTCATAAGTCCAAAAACATAACAATTTACAAGTTATAGTTCCCCGTAACATGATCAAATTGCATAGCTCCACCATCGTATTCGTATCCATGATCACTATCATCTTCATCTTCCAACTCAGAAACAACTCAGAAAAGTGCAGTTTCTTGACAGAGTAAAATGTGAGAATAGGAGAAGAGAAAAAATGAAGTTTGATTGTAGGAGAAACCGAGAGAGAAGAAGAAGATGGTCAGCCCCTTTATCTCTAGAAAGGACACCCCAAATAGACAAAATTAATAAAAGTATATTTGCTTTTTGACTTTTTCTACTTTTTTTAAAAGACAGGGGACAAAAACTCAGAAAATATAGAAAATATAGAAAAGGAGCTGAGGCTAGCCACTTTTTTTAAAAGACAGGGGACAAAAACTCAGAAAATATAGAAAAGGAGCTGAGGCTAGCCTCACCAGCGCCTCACGCCTCACGCCTCACAGAACCGCCTCAGTCATCAAGGCGTAAGCCTCATCCAGATCCCTGAGGCTTAAGCCTCAGAAGCGGTTTTGGACCGCCTCGCCTCGAGGCGCGCCTCGAGGCTTACGCCTCAAACGCCTTTTAAAACCATGTATATAGGTATGTATTAATATGCTAGGGTCAGGTTTAGGGGAAAACCTCAAAAAAATGGAAAACTGAAGAACACCCTGGTAGCCCTTCATCGGGACGGTATGCACTTGTGCATACATGTAATTTGTATCATGCACACGTGCATAATGCACTTGTGCATAAAAACCAAAAAAAACTACATAATTTACCTGTATGCACAAGTGCATACCCTCCAATGAAGGGCTACCAGGGTGTTCTTCAGTTTTCCGTTTTTTTGAGGTTTTTCGGTGAACCTCCCTCTAATATGCTAACAGCTCATAAACAAAAAATATTAAATATCAACAAAGTGGGTGTACAAAGTGGGAATAGAAGTGTGAGTGTGACCGTGACATTTAGTAGAGACTAAATATAAAAGAAGTGTATCTAGTATATACATATACATTAAACTCCCATGAACCACAGAGAATCTAGGAAGAAAATGCAAAGAAAATGGGAGAAAAATGAAACTCACGAAGGAGTGAGGACACATGCAAGTAGCAAATAGGGCTTAGGAGAATTAGAGAAGAACAAGATTTTCAAAGAGATAGAGAAGGTTTCAGTCATTTTTTGAAATAAATTAGCCACTGTATTGAGGCGTACGCCTCATGCCTCACCGCCTCAGACAGCCAAGGCGTACGCCTCTTATGGGGATTGAGAGGCGTCGCCTCAGGTGCGATTTTGGCGAGGCGCACCTCGAGGCATATGCCTCACACGCTTTTTAAAACCATGATTACTCATACAAAATTTCTTGGAAAATTAAAATCATGGAGCATTATTTTTTGAGCCGGTGTTACTGGGTGACCTAAAATGTCTAAACATAAAACATATCTTGTGTTTTGGAACAAAAGTGATACTTGATAGGGAGGAATTCTTGAAAAGATTGTAGCAATCAAGTTGAGTGATTCAATTTTACTCATAGTTGAAATACACTGTATATCATGAAAGCAAAATGGCCGTTTTTGCCATTCAGACAGTTTATTCTGCACAACAAACAAACAACAATATAGTTTAATCGAGACATACAGACAGCTTAATTCTCATTTCTTCCCAAGACTTGAATCACAAGAACACATTTTGATATTTTGATAGGTTGGAGTGGTGGATAATCCCGACAGGACAGCATTAACCCAAGCTTGGAAATCATGGATGGAAGAACACATAGAAGTTTCCGGAAAAGTCCCTCCTGGCAACGAGTCTGGAAACACCACATGGGTCCGTCAAGCGACTCAAGCCCCCAAGAAAAAATCTGATCTACGGATAATGCCAGGCCGAAACGTACAACTAACCGTTCCTCTGGAGGAACTAATTGACAAAATGGTGAAAGAAAACAAGGTGGTGGCTTTCATCAAGGGATCAAGAAGTGCTCCACAATGTGGGTTCTCACAACGGGTGGTGGGGATTTTGGATTCAGAAGGCGTGGATTATGAGAGCGTGGATGTGTTGGACGAAGAACATAACGGTGGATTGAGGGAGACGTTGAAGAGTTACAGTAAGTGGCCAACATTTCCACAGGTGTTTGTTAATGGTGAATTGGTAGGAGGGTGTGATATATTGTCTTCTATGCATGAAACTGGTGAGCTTGCTGGTTTATTTAAGAAATGAGAAGGAGCAGACAGATCATATGTTAATGCTCTTATTTTTATGAGAAGAGATGATTTAGTTTGAAAGATTATTGCTCAATTCATCATATTTCAATATTTGCTTTTGCATATCTCACATATATAAGAATTTGAGTAAATTATGGAAATGGTCCCATGGCTCAGGGTTTTGGCCAATAGTTATACATTTCAATAAGAAATAAGTTTCAATCATTTATTTAATTTTACATTTTCTGGGTCTTGTTTATTTCTTGTATCAATTAATTAACCCATAAAATAGATATCATAAATTTCCAACAATATCTCAGATCATTCCGAAACCTAGTTCAAGAACTTCGATCTTGCATGGTCATCACTGCTATAAAGACAAGGATGTTGCCCAAATCCTTGCTTCTGTAACACATTTCTCGCCGTTAACACAACCTCTTTGTTAATCAGATCGCAAGTAGGGTTCTCATTCAACACATTCCGAACTGCATTACTAAATGCACCATAAGCTTCTTTTCCATTTCCATGTGGATTTATATCTGCACAACTCTCATTTGATTGACACCCACTTAGTAAAATCCCAGTATCCGCATGCACCGATGGAATTAAATGGAGTTCGTGTGATGGCAAAGAGAAGCTGAGACTTGCGGCTGCTCCAAAGAGCTCGAGCAAATGGGTGCCCAGATCGGGTGTGTTTATGTGTGTCGTTGATGAAAGATGGTGTAGAATTGATTCAAATGGGATGGTCTTGGATCTGGTAGTGTTGTCGAGAATAAGATCTGTGGGGAGTGAAGAAGGTCCAATTTGTTCTTTTTCTTTGTCGATTAGTCCGCCACTGTGGCAAGAATCCGAAAGAATTGTGAGAGTTGCTCCTTTCGGCACTCGATTCACTAGATTTCGGAAATCCATATCTGCATGTTTATACAGAACTTTAGTTATGTACCATTATAACAAAATTGAGTTTATAGGACAAAAATAAAATACAGCGTCCTAATTAGACCATTTTATAGGACTAAAAAATAAAGTATACTATCTAAAGGAGTTGTAATAAGTTTATAAGACGTTTTTGGGCGTCGTAGCATGTTTTATTACTTTTTTATAAAAAAAAACTTCTTAGCTATTTTACAAGACATTATTTGAAAAAATGTCCAATAAAAACAAGTGTCCTAAAAAATGGGTTTAAGTTTAGAGAAAGTGTCCTATAAAATAGCTAAAAGAACATTTTGTATTAAAAACATCCTTAAAAACTTATTAAGATGCCTAAAACCGTCCTATAAATTTTTTCAAAGCCTTTAGATATGACACTTTAATTTTTGGTCATATAAATTATGTCTTGTAAAGTAGTCTATTATGACACCTAGAAGTTGGTGACATCCTATAAACCCTATAAATTATGTCCTAAACAACTTATCCTAACACATTTAGATATGGAAGAGTTTTTGGGCCTATAAAATTTGAAGTCACATGTGGGGTGCTAAAAGACCCATTTTGTGTAGTGTGGATTGCTTATCTAAAGTTCAAGGGTTCATCTTCCTCACCTGTGATGAGATTAAAATCACACGGGACGATGGCTTCATCTTGATGAAAAGGACGAGCTCGCTTGATTGAAGGAATCCGAGTGCCATGACCACTATAGTGAAAGTAAAGAACATCACCCGGCTCAGCGTTATCGACCATACGGTCAAGTGCCTCCTTTATGTTTGCACCGGTGGGCATGATGAGGGAGGCAGGTGCATCGGTCAGGAGCTGGATGTTGTGTGGTTCGAACCCAAATCGTTTAATAAGCACTTGTCTCATGGCTAACACATCATTTATGCAACCATGCAGCTCATTTGGTGTGTTTGCATAGTTGCACCCCACTAAAACAGCTAATCTCTTGCTTCCAACATTCTCCATGATATGTTAATCAATCAAGTGTAGTTGTTACTTTTAATTTATTAAAGGGTATACAAATTCTAGGGGTTGTGAATCATGTGTAGATTTATAGATTTGGGAAAGTTTTGTTGTTTCAAAAACTTGAAGGAAGAAGGTAGCTTTGATTTTGGTGGTTGGAATGTGATTTCTTTACGTGGAAGTGAACTTGGTTATAAACGTGAAGCATATGCCAATGTAGGTTTTGAATGGTTATTAAATTTTAAAAAATTATGAATTATTTATTCGATAATTGTGTAATGTATTTTAATAAAGAAATAAAACAAATGAACGACTTAAACGCGACCTTAGCGTTGGTTACAAAGGACTTTAAATGCGTTCGGGCTTATAAACCGTCTAAAACTTTCAAGTACGAAGGGTTTATGATGATGATTTTGTGCCAAAAGAATGTTTGCAGATAAAGAGGACATGGATATGGTTGTGAGTTGATTAATTGTGAACATGGTACGATATCATGTTTCCTTCACTATAAGTTAACACAAGTACCAACCAATTTATAATTGTTATAGGAAATTTGCTACCACTACCAACAAGAAGAATCGTAATCGTGGGTATCCAGGCAGTGGTGGATCCAAGATTTTTGCCTAGTGGAGGCACCTTTAAGGTAGATTACAGATCGCAAGGTCGCCAAGTGTGTTTTTGCTTAATTCCACATTTACAAGAGAGTTTAAAGTTTTTTGGTTGACTTCAAGGGATTTTTAAGTTTTTTTTTGATCTCGAATGACTTTTTCGGGATTTTTTTGTTGATTTCGATAGACTTTTTTGGGTTTTTTGTTGATTTTGAGATACTTTATTTGGCGTTTTGGTTGGTGGGGGCATAGGCGGAAAAATACTTGGGGAACTATGATAGTCACATGGATCAAGAATCTTACCCGGTAAGAGCTAAGACAAGAACTGAAAGTCTTACCCGTTAAACGAGGACGAAGACTCTTGCCACGATTAGCGCTTACCAAAAAAATTGTTGTACATGATACCATTTTGGTGTACTAAAATCTTACTCGGTAATTGATAGTATTGAGTTTTACTGGTAAGCACTTACCTAGATAAGTGTTTGGCTAACAACCCCTTAGTTTCAAACGAAGCTAGCTTTTAGTGGTTGAAATTTCTTAACTTAAAAAACTTGGCTTATAAACTCAAAGCATATGCCAATGTAGGGGTGTACACGGGTTGGGTGGGGCGGTTTAGGACATTTTTACAATCCAACCCAATTATGGCAGTTTGAAACAATCTCAACCCAACCCATTCAAAAGTATAACCCAACCCAACCCTTGTAGGTTATGGCGGGTTGGGCGGGTTAAGCGGTTTGGTAGTATACATAAAATTAAAGAATAAAGTATAGTAAAAAAAAACTACTAAAAATCTACAAAACGAAGTTATAAATTATTACAATCATCAAAATATATAATGGCCTCCACCATTTTTGGACTTAAAGAGTTTCTAAATGAGCCCAAAATAAGGCACCTAGTGGAGTGTTAACTAACCGAGACGAGTCGAGTTGCAACTTGCAAGTTATTCGAACTCGATTGACGGGTTGAGTTAAGCCTAACCCAATTTCAACCCTCTTAATTGGCGGGTTGCGGTTTGGCGGTTTAGCAGTTTGACAAGTTGGGTTTAATTGGGTTGTTAGCGGTTTGGGTTGGGCGGGTTCACCGTTTTATGTACACCCCTATGCCAATGTAGGTTTTGAATGATTCTTAGGAGATGTTTGGTTAGGGGTATTGAAGGGTAAAAAATGTAATGAAAATTGCTGTTTGATTTGATATAATATAATGAGCTCATTACCCCAAATCCATTAATTTCCATTCCTAAAAAATTGGAGGGAATGGAAATTTTATTCCCGCTATGCGTCGCTTCATTTCTTGATGTTGAATGGAAAATATTTTTATTTTAATGTTGGACGTCACAGATTTGTATTAAAAATATTATATAAAACTTTTTTTTATTAATTATATTGGTTTAACCAAACAGCATCAATGGAATGCTCATTCCTATTTCCATTCTCTTGCATTCCCATTCCCATTTTCATTTTCATTCTATTCCATTATCCTGCATTCCCATTCCCATTCCCATTCCCATTTTCATTTTCATTTTCATGCTATCCCATTCTCCTGCATTCCCATTTTCATTTTATATTCTCATTCCTTAAAATGAACCAAACGCGGATTAAAACATTATGAATTATTTAATCGATAATTGAATTATTAAATAAACCGACTTAACAAGACCTTAACTTTGGTGGCAAATGACTTTAACGCTTTCAGGCATATAACCCGTATAAAATTTTCAAGTAAGAAAGCTTTATGGCGATGATTTTGTGTCAAAAGAGTGTTTGCATGCCAGATTTATACCGTGTATTTTTGCTGCCGGTATCAACAACGGTAATTGTTCTTGTACCGTGTACCAATGAGTTTCCGAGCCTGCTTGTGTGCACCTTGATAAGAATGGAAAATGTATGTTTCTTCTTGATTAAGCTTATCCAGGCCTATGTCCAGTTTAATAAGTTATGACTACTTGCCATCTTTAATTTAACACACTAAATCACACAGATATTACAAGCGGCTCATTTGAGGCTTCTTTATAAAGGGCTTGAAACTGGCGATACCTGTGATCTCCCGACCCGTCACCAATGTGTTAATGTCATATGTTCCTTCGTATGTGTAGATTGGCTCCAAATCTCCAAATGCCTGCCACACATTTTAAAAACACCACACTCTAAATATTAGATGCTTTAGCACAAAGATTTACATAGAAATCCTTCATGGGAAAAAACAACAAAGAGAAAGATCTCCCACAAAATAAAGTTGATACATATATATATATATAATATATAGAGGGAGGTTCAGAGGAAAACCTCAAAAAATGGAAAACTGAGGAACACCATGGTAGCTCTTCATCTAGACGTTATGCACTTGTGCATACAAGTAAATTAAGTTGTTTTTTTGGTTTTTATGCCCATGTGCATGTTACAAGTTACTCGTAACAAAATATAAACCTCAATTTTTTTTCTTCTCTCCACTCAGAAGATACAAAATATATCCAAATCAAACAAGCCCGGTTTATCCCATTTGAAAGTAGGGTTAGGGTATGAATGAATACCTTTGCGACTAGAAAGTCAGATAATATTCCATTTCCACCAAGTAACTCTCGGCCTAGTGCAACCGTCTCCCTAGCCCTCAGCGTGATCCATGACTGCATATTGAATAAATAGCTATTATATAGCAACACGACCACTTTTCCGGTATAATTTTAGTTAAAATGGAATAACAAGATTAATGAAGTGATACCTTGCCCAAGCTGGCTTGACCAGGAGTCATTTTACCAGCCTCATACAACTTGCAAAGGCGCCAACCCATGAGAAACATTGCTTGGATATTGGCCAACATTTGAACTAGCTTCTGCTGGTTGATTTGGAAAGCTGCCAATGGAGCTCCAAACTGCTTTCTCTCTAGTAAGTATCTATCAACCATAATTAACCAGCCTTATCTCAATAAAGATCCCATAAAAGATATGTAGTTTAAATATTAAGATTTTAGATTAAATCCCAATACCTGTGGCACATATCGTAGACACCCATTGTGATGCCAATAGGTTGCCAGGCAACCATCACACGAGAAACAGCAAGCACCTGCTTTCAGTTAGGGGTAAATTGATATGTAAAACACAAAGCACCCCCAGCAGGGTAAATAGATAAGTAAATAGCGGAAGTCTTTTATTATTTAGCCCCCAAAGCACTCTTCCCATGGGCAAGAATAACAACCACTGTAGATTTTTTATTATTTAGCCCTCAAATTAGAGTGATTATTATTTATTCTTGCAAGCTTATATGCTTTTTCGAGAATGATGATGGGTATAAGATTCCCAGTAGATTAGCTGCTAAAAATAGCAGGACCCAAGAACTTCTTTATCAATTGAATAAAGACTTCTACAAACTTATCTGATTCTGTGTCGTGTACAAGTTAAGAGAATATAATAGGTGAAATAAATACAATAACAATGGAGAATTTTACAAATTATACAGTGTGAGCATAAAATTATAATGCGAGCAATGAAAGCAGAGCAAGTAAAAAGAGTAACAAAGTAGGCTAATTTCCATCATTGTTTTTTTTTTTTTTTGAAAGGGTATCCCAGGCACAGCCCGGACTAATCCCTGGCAATTTTGAAACTTAAAGATGTCTTATCAATGTTGAGGACGCCTGGGATCGAACCCTGGGTAGATGGGATATTCCACCACATCATCCAGGGCGATCAACCACTGCGCTACAACCTGATTGACTCCATCATTGTTCTCTTAATTAACAAAGTAACTCTTATTAATTTTGACAATTACACGGTGGGGTTGGGTTCCGGTGAGAAGTATCAAATTTGGTGAGAAGCGTGATAAGTGGTTATCAACCGCTGGATGAGAAATGGACGAACATTGGGATGAGATGCACCGAGATGCACCGGATGAATTCCCTTTTAAGCCGCAATTCATGGGAGGGTATTTGATTAACAGTGATCCAACAGTTAAAAGTACTTCTCACACTTCTCACATGATCCCATGCCTTACACAGTGACTATTATTTTACTTCTAACAGTGGCCAAGTAACAAAAGTTTGCATTTTGGAGTTGCTTATATACTCTCTTTTAAGAGACATGTAATATCAAGGAAAAAAGTATCTTTCTAGAAGAAAGAAAAAAATTCATAACCCCCAGCCAACACAATAAATATATAGCATGAATGAATGTCGTTTATCTCTTTTTAATGATGGTAGCTGAGTGGGTTGGATGAAAAATCAATTCCCTACGGGTGTGTTTGGTACACAGACAGGATATGACAGGACAAGGTGGGACAGAACAGAACAGGACAGAACAGTTGTTCCACGTTTGGTAAGACAGAACTGAATAGAACAGAATAGATAACATTGACCAATTTACCCTTGCTAAATTTAAAGAATGAATAAAATATGAAATAGAAGGTTTATATGATGTTTTAGAAGAGAATTTTATTTTATTTTGAGGTTATATTGGTAAAACATAAGTCTGTTCCACCTTGTTCCATGGGGTGGGGGTGGAACAGACCTGTTCTAGTTTGTTCCACCTTGTTCCAGTCTGTTCCACATAAAGGTCCTGCCAAACGTAGGACAGTGGACCCTGTTCTGTTCTGTACTGTCCAGTGTACGAAACGCACCCTACATGTATAACTTATATTCAAGTGTCTTCAATTTCTATCATCAAGCAAGAGAGTCAGTAGTATCATACTTTGCTTGTATCTTGGAAAGAGTTCACCCCAGGTAACCTGTCTTCATCAGGGACAAACACTTTCTGTAATAGAATATCTCCATTCTGAACCATTCTGAGCCCAATTTTATTTTCTATCTTGGTAGCTTGCAACCCAGGTGCATTCTTCTTTACTATGAATCTGCAGCAAATGAAGAAGCACATAGCAATAACTAAAATTATAAATAAAGAGAGAATTAACTAGCTACTGTAGTGGCATAGCTACACGCAAAGTCATTTCTTTTGCAATCACAAAATTAAAATATTTTAAACAGAGACCTACTGCATGGATTGAGTGCAACTTATATACCCAGTGTCGGTAGCTATCACATTTTTTTTGGTTTTTGGGTTGATTCTAAGACATGGTTTAACAGAAATAAAACTAGTTCACATGGTTATTTTAACATGCACTAACAAAATACTACGGTACAATATTTTCTTACCCATTTATCTGGTTTGTGTCTTTGTTTTTAGCAAAAATAATCAAAATATCTGCAAAAGTGCTGTTTCCAATCCATCGTTTTTGGCCTTCAAGGACCCAACCTCCATCCACCTGATAATTCAGAATCATCAGAAATAGAAGAAAAGAAAGCACAATAAATGATGTTTCCTTGTCAATTGAACCAAACACTGATGATAAGGCATCCAAATTAGAGCAGAAAAGAGATCAGGGTCAATACTTTTGTTGCTGTTGTTCTAAGGCCACTTGCATCACTTCCATAGTCAGGTTCAGTCAAACCCTAATGCAAAAGAAAGTTAGATCATGGTTATCCATTCTGAAAAGACACAAATAATAGCACATAACATGAGACCATTTCAAATCAGATAACAGGCTCACTCACCCAACAAGCTATAGTATCTAGTTTGGCCAATGATGGCAAATACTTCTGTTTTTGTACTTCTGACCCGCATAGATCTGTTCTTGACAGGTCAACAAATTAAAAGATTTATCGGTCACTGATTGATGTTATATCATTAAGTTAAAAAATTGAATATCCTAAAATTACAATCAAGATCTTACATATAGTGAGCATTCCCAAAGAAGAATGCACTAAGATGAAAGTAGAGCAGCTTGCATCAACTCTGGCTAGTTCTGCCGTAACTATCGCATTTGCAGTGACGGAAAGACCTGGACACCCATAACCCTGGAAAATAAAGCTATCTAAGCTTCAACCTCCAATGTCTATATGCTAGGTAGAAATTTAAACAATCACAATATAATCAAAATACCTTGATAGTTCCACCAGCTACATTCAGAGCACCTAGCTTTGGAACAATTTCAAATGGAAATTCAGCCTTCTCCCAGTACTGCATTGACTCATGAAACTTAACATCAGATTTTCTTAAAAATATATACAGGCATGTTTGGTTTGGTTTACTATAACTTTGTGAACAAAAAAGGGGACATGTTATAACTTTGTAATAAATAAATTAAAAACAGTCTTGAAAAAATTAATAACTTTCTTGTTACAGAGGTGTTGTAGTAGACACCAAAATGGAGCCTATGAATGTAAGGTCCCCGAAATAGGCAACAGAACAAAAGTATATTCCATTTTGATGCAATTTGCCCACTCCTAAAAGCTCAAAGAAAACTGTCGGCAGCTTAATGGGTCAGAGTGTTGGCTTAGCAAATACATTAATCTCTTGTGTTCAGGATTGAGCTTTAAATATGGAAATACCTTGGTCATTATTGGAGCAACTTCTCTCTCGACACACTCTCTAACTCGCAGTCTTAGAGCTTGCTCCGCAGGGGTCAGTAGGTCAGCGAAGTGATAATAGTCTGAGGCTGCAATTTTAAGCAATACAAATATTAGCAAGGGAAAAAACATGTCTTAAAGTGGATTAAAATAGTCTCATCAATCTCACTGCAAGGTGGGAAGTTCGAAGCGGGTGTTGCTTGAGGAAATGCAATGGAGACATCCAGTGATGGAGAATTAAAATATGAGCTCTTTGAAGCATTGTTCTGGTCATCTGTGTGAAAACAAAGTAACAGAAAATGATAAACAAAAAAAAAACGCAACTGACAGCCACTGCGCCCATAAATGCAAACAATGACACAATATACACTATGATAAGTCTTCTTGCATGGATACAGAAACAAAAATCCCCTTCATCTCATATTCTCAAGTTATACACTGTTCGATCTGAATCATTGTTGTCGAGTTCATAAATCCTACCACCTCAAGTTGAATCCTAACTTTAATTCTGACTCTATCTCATGACATATTTAAATAAAACACGTCAGATGTTTCCAGAAACGTAACCGAGAATCATATCTTCATTATCTAAATGAACTTGCAGCATGCCTTTTGGAAGCTTTTTGAGCACAGGTTTTTTTTGGTCCACATGCATCTTGTGTTTACACGAAAAATACCTTGGTCAACAATAACTACAGTTTTAACAATATTTGCTGGTTCCTTAATCATCTTTATATATTTGAAGTCGGCTACATAGTAAAATCACCTTAATCTCTAATATTGAACAAGTTTCTTTAACCTCGGTACAATTCACACTTGCACCATACTAAAAAGCTGACGCAAAATCAATCGGAGGACATATAAAAGTTCAATAAGAATGTGAAAAAATAACTACCGGATGAGAAATAAAGAAATATGTTAATCTATTAGTTTGGATTTAAATAGAGTAAGGATGGGAGTAGTTACTAAATCACGAATCACGAATCACGACAATAGATATCCAATTCAAAGAATTATTAATCAGTGGAGTATGATTAGGAAAGTACAATTTCTGATCAACAATTAAATAGACTATGAATAAAAAACAAAGAACTAGAAACACCATCTAATAAACCCTAGTTCAAATAATTATGAATTAAAGAATAACAAGAAATAATTCGAACAGAACATCTAAACAGAACAAATATGAGCTAAATGGAGCATATACATCTAAAGTTTGTATCAACAAAACCTAAGGATACTTCATATCTAGCCCTGAACTGGTACTAACATAGAAAAATTGGGTACCACATTACACGGACAAAAGATACCTATGTTGCACAGATAACCAACAATATCACACCAGCAACTTCTAAATGTCACACACAGAACTGGTAAGGCCACAACCTACATATCCCAAATGCATAATTGAAGCGCAATGGTATGCTGACACGAACTACCATACTGACTGAATTATTTGTAAGGTTTCCCCTTCCATTCATTTCAGTATTTCTTTTGAACTTGATTTATGTTTACACGAATTCTTCTTTACTTCATTTGTAAATCAATTGAATAGTTGCTTAGGAATCGTATGTAAACCTTTTTATATGCAAATCATTATGGATTAGATGAGGTTTTGATATTTGGGTGAAAGTTCTGCTTTCTTTCATAGGTCCATAACCTTTCTACTGGAGTTGATAATTATGTGAATTCCTTGTCCAAAACATAGTTTACACGTTAATCATGAAACCTAAATTGTCATCCCGTCTTTTCCAGCTCTTTGGCTCTTGAATGTGTAACTGTTGTAGAACTTGCAATCAATCCCCCATTTTCCAAAATAGGCACCGTCCCAAATTATACAAGCCTTTTTCTCTTTGTAGGAAGTACTAATTAGCACTAGCCAGCTTTTAATTATCTCATCAATCACAAAGCGCATGCATTAATCATCAAATGGATCTTAAACCATGAAGTTTAAAATCAAATTTCCATGATGGATCGGTATAGAGCTACATATCATAGCAAAACAAAAAACCATGGTGATCATCACAAAAGAGAGCAAATTTAAAATAATATTGGAGAGAGAGAGAGAGAGTAAGTAATTGAACAGTTAAGGTGATTTTCGAGCGGGAGGTATTGGGATTCTTGGTGGTATTATGAGTACTTTGCAAATCGCAATTACAAATAAAGCCAAAAATAACTTGAAACACTGATTGAACTACACTCGTCAAACAACAAACAAGAATCATATAAATATAAAATCATACAGTTGAAAATCAAAATTTCAAGACTAAATCAACCTAAATTTCTGTATACAGCTGCATATTATAGCAAAAAAAAAACATGATGACGATCAGAAGAAGAAAAAACAAACTGAAAGAAGTATAATGAGATGGAGAGACCTTGAGGTTTTGATGATTGAATAGTCATGGTGATTCTGGAGAGGAAGGATTGACTCAGAGGTTGGATCCGTATATTTTCGTTTGGGAGAGAGAGAGGAGGAACCAAAGTTTTGGTTTTGTGGGCTATCTATTTACGTTACGTCTTTACCGACCCCACCAACAATGGCCCCTCGGGATAAATCCATATCTAAATAAAAGTACAATAAAACTGAATCCAAATTTTATTTCATGCAACACATAATTATTTATGTAACACATAATCTTTCTCAATCAACATAATATAATACACCGTAGAAATTTCTATCATATCTTTTTTTTATTTAATAATAATTTACTATAAAATTTTTGGTACCTATTAGTTTAATAAAATTTCTTTGAAAATATAGTAAAAGTATTTGTATTTAAACCAGCGTTACAAAGAAGAAAAAAGTAACAATTATTAATAAATAAACGAAAAATAGTGTGCTTTTGTTATTTTTGAAGAAAGGTAAAATTTTAATATAATTGAAAAAGTAAAAAGTATTTATATATTTTTTATGAGAATATATTATCTTTAAAAACAATCGTGTTCTTGCTCCATGGATATCAAGGCAAATTTCTTCTATCCATATTAGAGTAAATTACGCATTTGGTCCTTACGATATATCAATTTTTACGAATTTGATCCGTTATCTTTATTTATTACAAAAGAAACACCAGATATGTAGTTTTTTATGGATCTGATCCCTTGTCCAACTTAAAAACGATCAATGTACCAAACTGCCACTCAAGGGGACAACACTACAAAACATCAAGGCATTAACATTGTATAACTGAAGAGAGCATTCACTATCCTCATTGATCGTCACAACAAGGCGATTCAAGCACACATGTAACTTTAAATTCACAATAAAAATGGCTAGGTGCAACTATGAAAATACCATACATGAAAAATCCTTGATACAATCGCCATGATTCTCAATGCTAGTGTCTCGGTCGACCTTAAAATAACATATCTTAAAGTATCTAATCGCCTATTCTCGCTTTCAGTCACTTAGAAAAACGCTAGTTTGAGCCTAAACATTTTAAATCAACACTTCAAATCTCTCAAACTTATGCTTTGATCACAACTTGTAACACCCTCCAATCTACAAAGAGCGACTAGTTAAATTTTTTGATAGAACATCAATTAAATGATAAATATCTTTTTATAATTCGATACTTAGTTACCTCAAATAACAAATCAAGATTTAATCATCGAAAATATAGCAAACTAAACCTTACACAAAGTCTAGACCAAGGTCCAGTGTTACTAAAATTCCATAATAGTCGCAATCTCCAAAGTACGGAAGACGTTCTTGAATAGTTAAACTCTTCTCGTGTATCTAACTGGCACTCCACTCTTCACGATGTCGTTAGTACCATTCTCCAACAAGAACCTGATGCACATGCCGATGAATAAAAATGTTAGGTTTAACGCTTAGTAAGTTCAAGTAGTTTTCATCTTTAATATAAAATTGTAAAACTGAAAAGATGTTAAGTTTAACAAATGAAATGTATTTAGTATAAAATCAACATCCTTTCCAAAACCCACCATTTTCGTGATAAAAAACTCTTTAATCAAAACACTCATTTATAATGAGACCAAAACCCAATACTCACCAGTTACGTGAATAAGCTTAAATATTAATACCAAAAATATGGATAAAACTATATTTTCCAAAACGCCTGAAGTACTTGGGTAAGGTGCAATACCCAAAACAACAACGAAAATATGGGTAAAATACGATCCAGAAATAACACCTTTCGGTGACGAGGGAGACCCGTTTCCATCAAGTGGCGGAATACTAAGTAAGCCACATCGATATGTTGACGAGTAAATCACCCCCAACTGTTGATCCAAACTCTCTTAGTGATTTGATGACGACTCTTAGAATACTTAGTGAAAATTACATTTAACATCTGTATGTATTAGTGTGTCACCATCAACGATCATAAGTTGAGCCTGTTGAGTGATCGCTGAACACTTCCTATGTGATATGTTATTGTAATATCTGAAGACAAGCCTCGCGCCAAAAGAGTTTATCGCTGACGTCGAAGACCAAGCTGATGAATAAGACAAGTCTACTCATGATTTGAAGCGACATTCAGTGAAACCAAGACAAGTCTACAATACGCGATAGTTCAAGAACAAAGCTTCAGGGATAGCTGAGACTTTCATCGGGCCTCACTGAAGAAAGACTACATCAGCGATCGCTGATCATGAAGCTTGCAGTTCAAGAACTGTTTGTCTTATCCTCTTGCATAAATAGTACGAAGGTACAAAAGCAAACCTGCTTTTGTCCATAATCGTACACCCACTCTGCCAACTACACTGTTCACCATGCGGCCAATAGCATGTCTTTGACAAAAGTCAGAAGCATGCGCCCAATGAAGATCTGACATGTGTAAAGCGCCTCTGCCATGCATTAAATGCATGGGGTATAAATAGGAGCAATACCCTTCATTTTGAAGGGTCCCGAATCTCTCTTAGTGGCTTTGTAGAAAATTATTTTTCTACAAACTTCTTCTTTCCTTCATTCTAGTGCAAGAAACTTAGTGATTCTCATAGTTTGTTTAGATTAGGTTTACCTTATCTATTTCCGCAACAAACTGTAAATTGTGCATTTGATTTATCAATAAAAAAATTTAGAAAGTATAAAATTTGTGTTTGTATTCACCCCCCTCCTTCTACAAACTTTCACCCTTGTAGAACCCCAATGGGACCAATAAGTGGTATCAGTGCAGATTGTTTAATCTCATAAACAAGATCTTGCTTAATCTCTTCCTTGCTATTCTTCAAATGGCATTCAATACAAACACAAACTATATAGATAATGGTTCTCTTGCAAAACCTCCTCGATTCAGCAAAGATAACTTTAGTCTTTGGAAAAATTGAATGATGTTTTTTCTTGAAGGTATAGATCCCACTATGCCTCATTACGTTAAAAATGGACCCTATGTTCCATCTGTCATAGCTACTGTTGTTCCTGCCACTACTACAACTGCTGCCATACCTGAAAGGCAAGTTGTAAAGGAACTCACTAAGTGGTATGATGAAGACAAGAAAAAGGTGGCTATTGACACCAAGGCTAGATCAGTCATTTATATGGCTTTTCTTGACGAGGTTTATCACTCAGTAATGAACCTAAAACCCTCTAAAGCCATGTGGGACACCATCTGTGTTCAATATGAAGGTACATCTAAAGTAGAAGAATCCAGAAAGATAAATCTGGTAAGACAATATGAAAGTTTTATTTGTGGTAAGAATGAATCTTTGTCTGAAGTACACCAACACTTTAATTGTTTATTAATTGATTTAAGGACTGTTGGTAGGACCTACTCTAATACTAAGACCCTGACAAAATTCTTAGAATGTCTTCCTGAAAGATGGGACAGTTATACCATGTGTCTTAAGCTCTCAAAAGATCTCAAAGATATTTCCTTATGCACTCTTTATGGCATTCTACTCAATCATGAGCAATCGTGTCAGCTTAAGAAGAATGTTGTTAAAGATTCAAAAGATTCCAAAAGCACACATGTTGCTTTAGTATCTTTAGAGATGATTCCCACTCAGCGATCCTCTGTCAATATCACTGAGTTGGAATCAAACTTAGATGACTTATCAGAAACTGGTTTGTTAGAATTTGATGAGTCACTAGCACTCTTGACAAACTCCTTTAGGATATTTTCAAAAAAGAGCAATTTCAGAAGAAATAAACCTCTTGCTATCACTGATAAGCCAAAATCAACCCATGTTGATAAGGCAACTACTACCTGTTATAACTGCGAAAAGAAATGACATTTTGCCAGTGAATGCAGGTCAAAGAAAATTTTCAACCCTTCTTCATCTTCTAAGCCCAGAGATGACAAATACCTAAAACTAAAAGAAAATATTTGAAGTTGAAAAACTTCAAGCAAAAAGGTAAAGGTCTAATCGCTGAAGAACACGATTGGGCTGAATCTGAGGAAGAATCAGATTCTGACGAAGAAGATGTGGCCAACCTCTGTCTAATGGCCCAAATCCAAGAAGTAAAAGAAGAGACCGCTGATATTTCTTCTACCACTTCTACCTCTCAGGTATCTATTTCTTCTGATCTAGTTATCACTAAAGCTGATTGTTGGTCCCGAAGGGGTTCTACAAGGGTGAGAGTTTATAAAGGGGGAGGGGGGTGAATACAAACACAAAATTTACTTTTCTAAATTGTTTATTCATAAATAAAAAAAATACAATTTACAGTTTGTTGCGAAATAAAATTAAGTAAAACCTAATCTAAACAAACTTAAGAATCACAAAGGTTATTGCACTTAGAAAATAGGAAGAGGGATAAGTAGAAAAAATAGAGATTTTCTACTTGCACTAAGAAGTCCAGAGATCCTTCAAAATGAAGGATATTGCTCCTATTTATACCTCATGCATTAAATGCATGGCATGAGCACTTTACACATGTCGATTCTTCATTGGGCGTATGCTGCTGACTTTTGTCAAAGACATGCTCTTGGCCGCATGGTGAACAGTGTAGTGGCAAAGTGGTTGTACGATTATGGACAAAAGAAAACTTCCTTTTGTACCTTCGTACTTTTGTGCAAGAGGATAAGACAAACAATTCTTGAAGCACAAACTTCATGATCAGCGATCGCTGATGGGTTCTTTCATCAGTGAGGCCTGATGTAAGTCAGCTATTGCTGAAGCCTTGTTCCTAAATTGTCACGCGTGTGTAGACTTGTCTTGGTTTCACTGATATCCGCTTCAGATCAAGAATAGACTTGTCTTTGTTCATCAACTTTGTCTTCGATGTCAGCGATGAACTCTTTGGTCGCGAGGCTTGTCTTCAGGGATTACATCTAACACTATCACATTAGAAACCATCAGCGATACTGAACAAGCTCAGTATATTATTGCTGATGGTGAAACACTAATACATACAGATGTAAAGCCCGTGTCCCGGTATGTAATTTATTAGTATTAATTCTTTTCTTTTAGGTTTGATTTTATGTGGTTTCTGTTAACGGGGTTAGTCGAGTTGGACCTAATCGTTAAATATGTCGGAATTTTGGGTTAGTTGCGAGAAGGCTTAAGTTGAGGGGCTAAAAGTGTAAAGGGCCAATATTAGGTTCGGCCCATGCATTGTATCTGAAACCCATTTGTTTTGTGAATTGTTTTGTGGGTATTGGTGTCGTGCGCAGCAAACAAATGAAAAGAGAGAACAAGTTTGGCAAACCATAACCCTACGGCTTTAACCCCCTTCCCCTTTGTTGTCGTCGGCCGGAGAAAAGAAAGAGAGAAGAGCCGAGAGGGAGAGAGCCGAGAGGGAGAGAGAGAGTCGCCGGAAAAAGAAGGGTAACGCCATCGTCTTGTTGCCGGAAAAGACGAGGAAGAAGGGTTCGTCGAGGTAAGTGTATCTCCCTTTTCGTTAGTGCCGTTTGCCATTTTTCTGCCGTGAACCGCCGCCACCACCGCCGCAGCCACGGCTGTTGGCGGTGGGGCCGCCGCTGCACACCGCCGTGGTGGCAGCAGAGGGGTGGGTGCAGGGATGTGCAGGGTGCGGGTGTGTGCGGGTACGTTTTGCGAGTGTGGCGGGAGTGGGTGACGTTGGGAGGTCTCGCCGGAGAGTGTTACCGTAACCCTCGTCGTCGCCGCCAACCATCACCGCTGCCGGAGGCGGAAGTGGGTGGTGCTCGGTGGTTGTCCAGCGTAGTACAGCCCTTTCCAGTAAGCTTGTAGGCTGTTCGGGTCTGTTTGGGTTAAGCTATGTCTTAATGGGTTTATAATCAATATTTGTCATTTCATGTGAAAACGTTTGTCTGCCACTGTTTTGCGACGGCCATAACTTTTCCGTCGTAGCTCGGATTGAGGCGAATCCGGTGCCCACGGTTTAAATTCTGTGCCGGGCACACTTTTCGTGTTTTAGCGGAAGTCCGGTTCGGCCTCTAGCTAGGCGTAAATTGGCTGTTTATACAGCAGGTCCGGATGTGTCAGTTCGCGTCCCGTTTTAAAAGTCACAGTTTCTGCCACTGTTTTGGGAAAGCCATAACTTTTCATAGGAACGTCGTATTGGGGTGAAACCAGTGCCAAAATCTCCCATTCTGAGTCTAGTAAGTTTCTTATGTTTTGCGGAAAAACCAGTTCGGACCATAGCTAGTGTCAAACTGCTGTTTTGTACTGAAAGGTACTGTTTTTCGCTGTGCAGCAGGTTGGTTTTGTAAAATCCATAATAAATTGTAGAAAAATCGTTAGAGCGCGTGCGATATGTCCCTGGAACCCTAAGACATGGGAATTTGTGTTTATGGAAAAATATTTCTGGTTTAATCAGTTTATAAGGGGTTAAACAGGTCCCGAACAGACATGCGTGTTGAGAGTAAAAGCTGGAAAAATGTGTTTTTAAAGTTAGTAGTCGTGGCTTTGGCTTGGGGCGTCACTTTGATAATTGTTAACGATTTTTAGGTGGAAAAAGGTGAACTGGGGTTGGCCGGTTCGTGTTGCGGTTGAGGTCATAAGCTTTGCGTTTGAGGTGAGTTCTCTCACTATATAGGATGGGAATTATATTCGTGTTGCTATTGTTCGAGTATGTTGATTATGATTGTTTGTTGACATTATTGTGGTGTGGAATATATATATATTTGTGTGTATATATTGAGCGGTGATTGTTGTACTTCTTGATGGAGGTTCCAAGAGGTATATGAGAATTATATTTGTGTTGCTATAGTTCGAGTGTGTTGATTACGATTGTTTGTTGATATTATTGTGGTGTGGAATATATATATATATTTGTGTGTATATATTGAACTGTGAATGATGTACTTCTTGATGGAGGTTCCAAGAAGTATATGCGCTTGTATAATGAATAGTGATTATCTTCTTGAGGGTTGTTCCAAGAAGTATACGGCCTCTTCTTGATGGTTGTTCCAAGGAGTAGGTGTATTGGTATAAGGTGTTGTGGTTATGTCTTCTTGATGGTGGTTCCAAGGAGCATAAGGATTATTATTAATCGTGATATATTTTCTTGATGGATGTTCCAAGAAATTTATGTGCTGGTATGTTTAAGGGTGATGCTGATGTAATTGCGATCCTATGTAAGGATTGAATTCACTAAGCTTCGTGCTTACCCCTTCCCAAAATCTTGTGTTTTCAGGTGCGAGTAGCAGTCGGGCATGACGGTACACACGGGCGCGAGGCGAGGATTGTTTAAGTTAAACTTTTGTTAAAAGGGGATTTAATTATATAACTTTTCCGCTGCTTAAACTTTATTGATGGTTTTAAATAACGACGTTTATTCTTATTGTAATGGGAATTGTTAACTTTTGGTTTGATTATAATGAAATGTATTACTTTTAAAAAAATTCAATTCCTTGTATTTTTGGGACGTTACAACAGATGTTAAATGCAATTTTCACTAAGTATTTTAAGGGCCGTCGTCAAATCACTGAGAGAGTTTGGATCAACATTGATAGACGTCGTGCTATCGATTCACTAACAGTTGATTTATATAATGCCCCGAATGGCAAAACTCAATCTGAACAACAAAATCTAGATTTAACTAAACAACTTAAAAAATGTCATTTAAAGATCCAAGAACTATCTAATATAGAAGAAAGTTTAAAAGATCGGGTATTTGTAAATGAACTAATCAGCAGAGCTGAAGCTTGAGAAAGCCACTGTTGAAGGATGGTATAAATCCTCAGCAAAGACCACTGAGATAATTGGTGCTCATATCCCTGTCCATGAATGAAGTGGTCTTGGTTTTAATTCTGATAAAGATGAACCAAGCAGAGATCGTTCCATGCTTAAATTTGGAATGTTTGTCTCTTCTATCCATGACACTTCCTCATCTTAGTGCTCTTTCTCTTCTGCTCCTATTCCTGAGGAATCTCCTAAGAGCCACAAACTTTTGGAGAAAGGGAATTTTGTTTCCCAAGCTCCTCAGAAGGGTACCAAAATGCCTAAGCTGAAGAAGACCATGTCAAAACCTTCAGCTAGACAACATTCCACTTCCAAAGCTAAGGTCCCTGAACATGTTCAGAGATCTACTCCTAGAATAAAGGTTGATGTTAAGGCTAAGAAATCTTAAGAACCAAAAGTTCCTCAAATATCTGATGCTAAAGGCATTCTTGGAACAAGGCCTGATCATTTAAGGCTTTCTACTATTTATGCTTATGGTCCTAAAGCTACTTTCAGCCATAGAAAATGCTATCATTGTAGACTTACTGACCATATTGCTAGTAAGTGCCCCACAACCACCAAAGCTGAAAAATCAGCTAAAGTGAAGATGAATGCCACCAAGGCAAAGAAGGTCACCAAGGATGAAAAATCTGCCAAGGTGAAAAATACCACTAAGGTTAAGAAATTAACCAAAGTGAAGGTTACCACTGACGTTGAAACATCAGATGTTGTGAAGATTGCTGAACCTACCATCTCCACTAACACGTATGGACCCATTATAAAGTGGGTACCAATTCAAAACTAATCTTCCTTATGATTGCAGGTCTCGAAGGGTATCTGGTATCTTGATAGTGGATGATCTAGACACATGACTAGACAAAAGAACCTGCTCTCTGAATACAGGGAAGAGAAAGGTCCCTCAGTGACCTTTGGTGGAAACGGAAAAGGCTATACCAGAGGGTTTGGTGTACTCACTAATGGTACAACTACCTTCCGAAGAGTCGCTTATGTAGAAGGACTAAAGCACAATCTTTTTAGAATCAGTCAGTTATGTGATAAAGACTACAAAGTATGATTTACAAAGAAAGCATGTTCTGTCACTAATAAAGAAAGAAAACTTGCTCTCAGTGGTTATCGTTTGGAAAATGTTTATGTCATTAACATGGATTCCTCAACCACTGAGAATATTTGTTTTCTATCTAAAGCCTCTTCAGATGTCAACTGGCTATGGCATAAGATGCTCTCTCATCTCAACTTCAAGACACTAAACACTCTCTCAACAAAGGAATTGGTCACTCGCTTACCTCAGCATTCATATGCCAAGGAATCTCTTTGTTCAGCGTGTGAAAGAAGAAACCAAATCAAAGCTTCCTTCAAATCCAAAAAAGTGTCATCAGTGACAACACCTATTCATTTACTCCATATGGATTTATTTGGCCCTGTCAATATACAATCCATCGTTGGAAAGAAGTACACTCTAGTTATAGTAGATGAGTACTCTCGCTATACCTGGGTAATGTTTCTCAGATCTAAGAGTGATACTCCAGAAGAAATAATTTCATTTGTAAGAAAAATGGAAGTTCTAAACAGTCTGACAGTTTGCTCAATAAGGAGTGATCATAGAGCTGAATTCAAAAACAATTCTCTTGATAACTTCTTTGAGAGTAAAGGTATATCTCACAACTTCTCAGCTGTGAGAACACCACATCAAAACGGAGTCGCTGAAAGAAGAAATAGAACGATCATCGAAGCTGCTCGAGCAATGCTCAACGATTCTCATCTTCTAACTCAATTCTGGGCAGAAGCTGTCAATACTGTCTATTTTACTCATAATAGGTCACTGATTGTTAAAAGATTCAAGAAAACTACCTACGAACTCTTCCAAGTGAGAAAGACATCTCCCAGCTTTCTTTATATCTTTGGTTGTCAATGTTACATCTTAAACAACACAGATAATCTAGGAAAGTTTGATCCCAAAGCTGATGATGGAATATTTCTTGGATACTCCTCGGTGTCCAAAGCCTTCAGAGTCTTCAACAAACGAAGACAAAGAGTTGAAGAAACTATTCATGTCACCTTTGATAAATCTCGCTCATCAAACTCTAAACCCATTGCTGAAAATGAGGAATTGAATCAGTGGATGTTTTCTCATTATGGGGAACCTGAAGCTTCTTTCAATCCTGATCCTCACGCAAATAATGCTGATGATGATCCTATCATTATTCCTAGCATGCAAACAAGTGAAGTTGAATCCTATTCATGGATATCAGTTGTACCCATAAACACTTTACCTCCTTCTGAACCTTCAAGTTCTGAAAACCCATCCACTTCTTTTCAAAAGTCAGTAAATGAAAACCAATCTGAACCTCAGCAGTTGATGCCTGATAATACCATCGTTGAAGCCTCTTCTTCAGCACCTCTAGAAATCATCTCAGAGCCATAATTTCTACTTCCTACTCAGAGATGGACAAAAGGTTATCCAATGGAACAAATACTTGGTGATCCAAACACATGTATACAAACTCGACGTGGTTCAGGTAACATCTGTCTCTTTGTAAATTTTATATCGCTGCTTAAACCCAAAAAGACTGATGATTCCCTTAGGGTGCGTTTGGTACGCAAACAGGATAGAACAGGACATGACGGAACATGACAGGACAGAACAGGACAGAACAGGCCAGAACAGGACATAACAGTTGTTCAGCGTTTGGTAGTCAAGACTGGATAAAACAGAACATATAACATTAGATGAAATAAAATAATAAAATTTAAAGAATGAGTGAAGTATAACATAGAACGTGTATTTGATGTTTTAGGATAGAATTAGATTTTATTTTGAGGTTATATTGGTAAAAATAAGCCTGTTCCAGCTTGTTCCATAGGGTAGGGGTGGAACAGGCCTGTTCCACTTTGTTCCACTCTGTTCCACTTTGTTCCACTTTGTTCCACATAAAAGTCCTGCCAAACAGGGAACATTGATCCTTGTTCTGTTCTGTCCTGTCAAGTGTACCAAACGCACCCTTAGAGATCCAAACTGGGTTAGCGCTATGCAAGAAGAGCTGATTGAGTTTGAAAGAAACAAGTTGTTGGCACTAAATGGAATGTATCGTAACAAGTTGGATGAACATGGGACTGTAACCCGTAACAAGGCTAGACTTGTTGCTCAGGGGTACATACAAGAGAAAGGCATAGACTATGATGAACCTTTGCCCCTGTGGCCAGACTCGAAGCAATTCGATTATTCTTAGCATATGCAGTTCACAAAGACTTTAAAGTACATCTGATGGATGTGAAGTCAACATTCCTAAATGGAAAGCTGAATGCGGAAGTCTTTGTCGAACAACCTCCAGGGTTCTCTGACCCTAAGAATCCAGATTATGTTTATAAACTAGATAAGGCCCTTTATGGTTTAAAACAAGCTCCTCGTGCATGGTATGATACTTTATCTTCTTACTTTATCGCTGAAAAATTTGAACGTGGGAAGATTGACAATACTTTGTTTTTCAGAAAGGTTAAAGGTCATATTATACTTGTTCAGATATATGTCGATGCCATTATATTTGGATCCACTAACCCATCTTTGTGTACTCGGTTCGCTGAACGAATGAAGAAAGAATATAAGATGAGTATGATGGTAAACTAACATACTTCCTTGGGCTTCAGATAAAGCAAAACAATAAAGGTACATTCATACACCAAGGTAAGTACGTTAAAGATATGCCAAAAGAGTTCGATCTTACTCAAATCTCAGCAATGAAAACTCGTATGGCACCTTCGTTGACACTGAACAAGGACCCAAATGGGAAACCTGTTAATGTCACTGCCTATAGAGGAATGATCGGCCCTCTTTTATATCTAACAACTAGTCGTCTCGATATCATGTATTCTACTTGTTTATGTGCATGATATCAATCAGAACCCAAAGAATCACATCTGATCGCTATAAAGCGAATTTTCAGACATCTGAAGGGTACTCCCAACCTAGGTCTTTGGTATCCCAAGGACTCAGGGTTCGATCTTACCGCCTATTCAGATAGTGATTTTGTAGGTTGCAAACTGGATAGAAAGAGCACCATTGAAGGCTATCCGCTTCTAGGTGGAAAGTTGGTAAGTTGGACGAGCAAGAAGCAAAACTCAGTGTCCACGTCAACCACTGAAGCTGAGTATGTAGCCGCTGGTAGCTGTTGTGCTCAGGTCTTATGGATGAGAAATCAGCTTATAGACTATGACCTTCAGCTATCAAGGATTCCTATCTATTGCGACATCACTAGTTCCATCACTATAGCTAATAATCTTGTGCTTCACTCAAAGACTAAACACATTGAAATCAGATATAATTTTATAAGAGATCATGTGATGGATGGAGATATTGAACTTCATTTCATTCCTACTGATTACCAGCTCGCTGATATCTTCACCAAATCTCTTGATGAGACAAGATTCAACTTTCTCATCAGTGAGCTTGGTAAATCTTCAGTGATTAAGCATTACATCAGTGATTGGGGTTTAACATCTAATGTTCATCTCATAATCTCTGCCTGAATGTTACCTGATGGTCATGTATGAGTCTCTCTCTATTCTTACTGAAGTTATCTTCAGCGAGACGTTCTTGAAAATTTCTCAAACTTAATCATTCACTTTCCTTAGATGATTAAAAGCTTTTTCAAATATAAAATTCATCACTGACATTTCTCATCAGTGATTTTTTTTAAAAACATCATCATTGAGTTTCTAAGATTAGTGATATCTTCTGAAAATGAAAAGACACTCTCTTTCATGACGTCATTTTTAGGATAACCCATGGCACGCATTTTCCTGACACACGTCGCCCGTTACAACTTCTTGACCAATCACACTCCTGTGACGTGTCTACGTCATAATGATTTCCTTTCGCTCTCATCATTCCTTTCTTTCTCCTCACTACTATATATTCCACTCTTTGTCTCACATTCGAATTTTACGCGCACAAATTCTCTCCAAGGCAAAGAACTTTCTAAGCTTGAAAAACACCAAGAACACCAAGAACACGCACTCACAAACCTTTGTGATTCTCAGGTTTTTCTTTCTTTCATGCAACTGTTTCTACATGAAAACATCTTTTGATCTTATTCCTTTTGCTAAATAAGATCAAACAAAGTTTCTTTTAACATTCATGATTTCTTAAAACCCAAAAAGTTTAAAAGTTTTTTTTTAAACTTAGGGGGTGTTACTTGCGACTTAATCAGCTTAATGGCTTAAACGGCTTATTCGCACAGACATATAGGAGTGTTTACTTGCGACTTAATCATAAAGATAGTAGCTTATTCGCACAGTACCTAGGGGTTATGTTGTCCCCATTAAGCTAAAATATTGACATTTTTA
This sequence comes from Saussurea involucrata, assembly GCA_033807775.1. Classification (NCBI taxonomy): domain Eukaryota; kingdom Viridiplantae; phylum Streptophyta; class Magnoliopsida; order Asterales; family Asteraceae; genus Saussurea; species Saussurea involucrata. The sequence continues at coordinate 70,107,347 of CM066327.1, forward strand.
CCCTTACCTTAAAAAGAACACGCCTTTGCCTTCAAACCCTAACATCAATCGCTTCTTCTCCCATACGTGTTTCTCCCCTGCATCGATCCTTTCTTCCTCTATCGACCCTCTCCTTCAACTCCCTGCTCCGGCGTCGTCCCTGCTCTGGCGATACACTCCTTCAACATCGTCGCCCCTGCTGCATCCCTGTTCACCATTTCTACATCGCCGCCCCCTTTTTTCATCGGATCCCAGCCTAGACGGCGACCCTCCTCCCTATACCCCTCACTCCCCTGTGCTCCGGTCACTGCCTGCGATGGATTTTTCCGTCACTTCCTAACCTCTCGCTCCCCTACTATTGTATTAATGATTTTAGGGTTCGAGCAAAGGGGGATTTCACTCGATGGTATGTGTTTAAGGTTCAATAATTCGAGCAAAGGGTGTTCGTTGGTTTAAGTTCTGCAAAGGGTGAATTCAAGCAAAGGGTGTTCTGGTGGTCTATAGGTTTGAGTTCTGCAGCTCCTTATTTAGTTGCAGGTCCTGGTGTTCTTTTGGTTTGATTTCATTCATCTCTTTTTGATTTCGTGAAACAATTGGTGCCTCTCTTCTCTTCTCTTGATTTCGTTCAGATCTTTTTTTGAACGATTTCTCTTCCACTTGGATGTATTCAATGATTCTTGTATTGTCTCAAGTAATGTCATCACTGGTAAATTGATATATTGATTTTGAGATTTATCTTTTGGATGATGATCGATGCACACCATATATTTGATGAATTGATGTTATATGTGAAGTTTCAAGTAAACAAGTGTAATTTATACTCAAGGGTAAAACGATCATTTCAATCCTTCAGACACTCCATTAAGGAAAACAAGTAAACAACAACAAATTTTTATCCGGACAGATAAATTTATCTAGTAAGGCAAATTTATCCATACAGGACTTAATAGAAAATTTGGTAAACAACCCCTTAATCTGCTCCTACATTGTTTCAAATCTTCTTCTCATAGTGGTTTACCATTTTTTCCACTTTTGGAAACTGGTAAACAACTTCATACTACCATTTTCTTCTTTATTGAAATTTGATAAAAAAAATCTTACCATTTTTCCTTTTAAGGAAACTCGTAAAACTGTTTCTTTATCTACACACTTAGAAATTGCAGAAATTTCTATTCTAAGTATCTTTTTCTGCTTTATCTGTGGTCTTATTGGGCACATTGATCGGCAATGTGATATTCGTTTTCGGGTCCCAGAGAATGAAAATTTGAGAAACTGAGACGCATCCCTTCGAGCTACAAATCGTCGGATGAGCATTTTAGGTGGCGAGCGGTGGCTTTTGGATGAGGACGGTGGAGGACGGCGAACGACAGGTGGCGGAATGGCGTCGAGTTTCAATTCAAAATCTGTAACCGCCATTGGAAAAGAGAATATGGCGGATTTTGTGGGGCAGTTACACAATCAAAATCTTGAAAATAATTTTGGAGCAAATCAAGTGGCAAGAAATAAGGAGCCGTATCCCTATTTTGTTGCAAAAAAATTCCAAGAATCTGGGATTGAAATTGGGGATGAGCGGAAAAGAAGGAGGAGCGATGAAGTGTGCCAAAATCAGAAAAAAGATATGGAAGTTGATAGCAGGTAATCGGATCGAAAGGAGGTGATACCAGAAGTGGAAACTCGCAATCCAAAAAACGGGGAACAAGCAGGTCGGGGCGTACCGACTTGCCTAGAATTATGAAAATATTGAGTTGGAACTGTCGGGGACTAGGCCAACCCCGAGCAGTTCTTGCACTTCGTGAGTTGATTCGGACTCACAGGCCAGATGTGGTGATTTTGTTGGAAACTTTGGTGCAACGGCAAAAACTCGAAGAGATTCGAATCCATATACAATTCGAAGGTTGTTTTACGGTAGATGTGGCGGGACACAGCGGTGGCATGAGCATTTTCTATAAAGATAGACAACGGATCGAGGTGATAAATTTTTCCCAAACTTTATTAATGTTACAGTCAGGGATGATAGGCAAGGAACCTTTTGGCTGACGGCTTTCTATGGTTTCCCAGAAAGAAATAGACGTCGCCAGTCGTGGGATATGCTTAGAGGTTTAGCAATGATTGATGAAAACCCTTGGTGCTGCATGGGCGACTACAACGGTTTATTGCACGATGAGGATAAAAAAGGGTTGCATGAGCACCCTCAATCGTTGTTGCATGGTTTCCAGGAGGCTGTTACCGACTGTAACTTGGTAGACCTACCACTAGAAGGGTACCCTTTTACGTGGGTTGGATAAAAGGGGAGACCAAATTGTGTTGAAGAACGCTTGGATAGAGCAATGGTGAATGGACTATGGCAGCAGATGTATCCATGTGCTAAGTTGCGGAATCTCACTGCCCCCATTTCAGACCATTCTCCGATATTTTTGGATACCTCTCCAGGTGATATCACACAATACCGCCGAGTGTTCCATTTTGAAAACAAATGGCTTTCGAAAAATCAACTGCGACCACTTGTGGAAGCAACTTGGGGGGCAACCTTGGGTCAGGATCTTATAAGGCGGCTGGACGAGTGTGCTCATGGCGTAGACAAGTGGAGGAAGGATCTTGCTATGAAATATCGAAAGCTTATTAATGAAGGACGTAAAAAGATGGACCATCTTCGTGAAAGTGACGACCCAATGGACGCTATCGCTTTAGAGGAATGTAAGAAAAGTATGGTTGAGGTCATGCAACAAGAAGAAACTTATTGGAAGCAAAGAGCTAAACACTTTTGGTTGAGGGATGGTGATTTAAATACAAGATATTTCCATGTTGTCACGAATGGTAGACGGAAAAAGCAACACATTAAAAGATTGGTGGATGACGAAGGAAATGATCATTCAACACTTGATGGTATCCGGGAGGTGGTACGTCATTACTTTGAAGACTTATTTGCAGCAGGTGACTGTGAGGCTCAACCAGTATTGGACTTGATGAACACTATGGTCTCGGATGCCAACAACCAAAGGTTAGAAGCTGATTTTAGTCCCGATGAATTTAAACGCGCTTTGTTTGATATGAACCCGGATAAAGCTCCAGGTCCGGACGGTTTTAATCCGGGATTTTATCAACATTTTTGGACACTTATTGGCCCCGATGTTGCCAGTTCTTGTTGTCGGTGGCTTCACGAAGGGAATCTACCGTCCTCTATCAATGAAGCAAATGTTGTACTCATCTCGAAAAAGGAGACTCCTAGTACCATGAAAGTCCTGAGACCGATTTCTTTATGTAACGTGGTGTATCGTGTTATGGCGAAGGTTTTCGCAAATCGTTTGAGACCTTTAATGGAAAACATTATTGGGGTGGAGCAGTCCGCTTTTGTACGAGGCCGATCGATTATGGATAATGTCATGGTCGCCTTTGAGGTGATCCATCATATGAAGATTAAATATCGGGCAAAGAAAGGGGACACGACGCTGAAAATTGACATGTGAAAAGCTTACGATCGTGTTGATTGGGGATATTTAGAGGCTATCCTTCACGGCCTTGGGTTCGGCCAAAGGTGGATTCGGTGGATGATGATGTGTGTGAAGACAGTCTCTTATAATGTCATTGTAAACGAGACGCTGGTTGGTCCTATCTCTCCAGGCCGAGGACTTCGGCAAGGATGTCCGCTCTCTCCTTACTTATTTATTCTTTGCACGGAGGGGCTCTCCGCTCTAATAAGAAGGGCGACAGAGAGGGGTCTTATTCATGGGGCTCGGATATGTCGTAGGGCGCCGCCGGTGACTCATCTATTATTTGCCGATGATAGTTTTCTATTTTTCCGGGCATCTATAGAAGAAGCCAGAAGAGTGAAACAAATTTTGGAGGTGTATGCGAGAGCTTCAGGCCAATTTATCAATTTCCAGAAATCCGGTATTTTCTTCAGCAAAAATATCCACCAAATGTTAAAGGACGGTATAGGGACCATTTTGGGTGTGACTAATCAATTGGATACAGGTCGATATCTGGGTATGCCATCTATGGTGGGACGAAGTAAACGAGCCATTTTTAATAGTCTAAAAGACCGCATATGGAAAAGAATTCAAACATGGAAGACGAGACCGATCTCGAAAAGGGGACGTGAAAATCTTATCAAGTCGGTGGCGCAAGCCATACGTACATATGTTTTAATATTTTCCTAATACCACTATCGATGGCCGAAGAAATCCAACGAATGTTGAATTCTTTTTGGTGGGACACGAAGGGGTCTGGTGGTCGGGGTCTAAGCTGGATGCGATGGGAGAAAATGTGTATTAGCAAGGAATTTGGAGGATTGGGCTTCCGAAATCTTATTGGGTTCAACCTAGCCATGTTGGGGAAGCAAGGGTGGAAACTCCTCACCAAACCAAATGCACTTGTCACGCGAATCTACAAAGCTAAATACTTCCCTCGAGGGGACTATCTAAACTCGGAGATTGGTAGCAATCCGAGTTATATTTGGCGAAGCATTTGGAATGCCCATGATGTGGTCAGGAAAGGATACCGATGGAAAGTAGGAGATGGGCGAGATATTGACGCAATTACAGAACCATGGGTAAGGGACATTGACAACCGACTAGTGGATGTAGCTCGAACCGGTATACCGAGACCGTTGAAAGTATGTGACTTGATGCACCAAGAGAGCAGACAATGGGATGTGGGTAAGCTGCAATCTATTTTTTCTCCAAGGGAAGTTGAAGCTATTCTAAAAATACATTCGTGGTCAAGAGGGATGCATGACGTTCGTCTTTGGCATTATAGCAAGCATGGGGAGTATACCGTCCGATCAGCTTTCCATTTGGTAATGTCAAGCTCTTTGAATAATTCTCATTTGCAGGAACAGGGAGATTGGTGTATGTTATGGGGGCTAAAAATACCACCAAAGGTGAAGACTTTCTTGTGGCAAGTTGCAAGGAACGCCCTCCCGACAAGGGACGCTTTGATGCGGCGTGGTGTCCCCATTCCGAAGAGTGTGGATGCTGCGGATAGGGGCTCGAAGATGGTAAACACCTGTTCTTGGAGTGTGCCGTGGCTTCGGACTGTTGGGCATACGTGGGCTTGCTTACTTTAGTCCAAAACACTATGGATCAGGAAGACTCGATTGGTATTTGGCTGCATAAAGTTTTGGCGGTTTCTTTTGTCGGAGTTCTTTTGAGCATTTGGCGGGAACAAAACGAGCGGGTGTGGAGGCAAAAGGCATGTCCAGCGCAGCTTATTGTAGACCAAGGCCGAGACTTTATCTCCGAGTGGGTACAAGTCCGGAATGGAGGAAGGCAACAGCAGGTTTGAAACGTCCTGATTACATGCATGAGATGGCACACCCCGCCGTCCCAATTCTTGAAGTGTAATTGTGATGCAGCGGTGTTTCCGGGAACTCATTCTATGGGCATGGGCATGGTCGTACGTGATGAGAACGGAACAGTCTTGACGTATCGAATGCTAAGATATTTGGGCCAACCGACGGTTAAAGAATGTGAAGCAAAAACCTTGCTTGAAGCTCTCACATTGGTAAGGGAAATGGGATATGACCGGTGCATCTTTGAGACTGATTCGTTGGTAGTTGTAAATGCCATATCCCAGCCGACTGAAGATTACACCGAGTTTGGAGAACTGGTTCACACTTGTCGCGAAGTTTTAATGTCAAAGCCTTTTTTTAAAGTTCAATTAGCTAGAAGGAATACAAATGAGGTTACCCACGAGCTTGCTAGGCAATCCATTCTCTTAGTCGACCCCGTTTTGGATGTTGGCCCTCCGCCTTGGATGGATAACAATCTTCTCTTGTACTGCAATAATCTCAATCATTAATAAAGTTCTGTTGGCTTTGGTAAAAAAAAGTATCCTTTTCTCTTATTCTCCATCTTCTTCACTAAAATGGCCTTTCAAGCACCTAACTTAACCCGTGTTACAAACGCTCACTTCGAGCTCACTATTGTAACCTTCAAGTCCAACAACCATCAGGGACTTCTCCTATTCCACTTCGATAAATCTGCACCGCATCTGTTGGACGCTGCTACCTTCCCTCTGAACTCACCAATCAGCTATGTGCTAACCGTGTACCCACCAGGATGCAAGTCGTTGTTACAACAATTCTGGTACACTGCTGAGTCCTCTTTGAAAACCTTGAAATCTGGAAGGGAAGTCTCTGTCATCTCCTTCCAAACTGAGCATAGAGAAGGAAACATCTCTCCATCATCCATCAGGGCAACGCTTAACCTGCCTGTTGCCAAAACCTATGATTCTACTCCATCGGATGAAGAGCTGCTTGACTTCCTAGACCTGATGAAGTATGACTAGGAGACCAAACAAGGCAAACCCGACAAGAGACTCACCAAAAATCCTCAAAGCCCACATGCCTATCGAACTCTGCTACATGTTTGCACACTTTGTGTAGAGCATGAGGGGAAAGACTGGAAGTATGGACGAGGCCAGTCCTGTAGCTCTTGACATTGGCTATTCAGTGATCACGGGCTGCAATATCGACTTACCCCGCATAATCTTCGATGACATGATGCTGAAGGTCGTTAAATCTGATAGGGAACCCATCGTCCTTTATGTTCGCTTCATCAGCGTACTTCTACAACACTTTCTTGGTCCCATCTATCGTACTGAGGGTGGTTATCAGCTTCCCAAGATGGGCTCCTGTCTTCTGGATCTCCAGCCCGTTGATGGTGAGGTAAGTTTCTCTGAACTCCAACGCCTTCTCTCCTCCCACACTTCTTCGACTTCTGCAGCCACGACCACGGTTCAACCTCCAAGGTTCAACCCCGCTGCAACCACCTCTTCCAAACGCAAACATTCATCAGCCCCTCTTGGATCTTCTAAGAAGACCAAGAGTCAATCAAAGGAGAAAACAACAACAGAAACAACACTAGGGGTCGACTCTGAAGAGTCTTCCTTAACAATTTCGTGGTTCGCTCCACCACAACTGACACCGCCACCATGACCGCTTCAGCAATGCCTTCTATTGCTGACTCTATGCTGGCATCGACCTCAATCACCTCAGTGCCTCAAAGCACTGCAGGCTTAGTTTCAAGCACAACTAGTGCTTCTCTGCCACCATTCACTGCCATCTTCACAACAATCATTGCTTTTCCATCTCTTTCTTTGGTCAACACTACAGAACAATCGGTATCAGCTCCTATCGTCGCTGACGTCGACGTTGAGTTGCTCACACCCCTCAGAGCGGGCAACACTTGCACAAGAGTTGAAGGTATTCCTCACGAAGAGTTTCAGCTACCCCAGTTCGCGACTCCTTTCGAGTGGGACATGGCCACGCACTTCAATGGAAATCGGTTGGATTCCTTCTGTGCTGAACCTTCAGGTACTCTATCTTCCCTACCCCTCAATTTTTTCGGTTACTAATCCTGAGCATCCTCATGCTCAGACATTTTCTATGTTTACAGGTCCTAAGTTGGAGGCTTTGAATAACTCGTTCCATGAGATCAACACCTCAATTTCTGCGCTCACTGATAACCTCTCCACTAACACCAGTGCCATTACTGCTGCTGACGCCGCCTTAAAACAACTCACCACCTCTCTTTCCTAAAAGGATGACTACTCTCAGCTATCAGCTCTTCAAGATGTGGTGGAACAATTAAATACTGATGTTGTCGCCAACACCTCTTCACTCAGCAATCTACAATCTTCCTTCTCCGACTTATCAACCAAAGTCGATGCAAACAATCAGCTGCTTGCTGATATCTTGGCACAACTGAAGAAGCCAGTTCCTTAGCCCCTCCATCCTTCACCGCTGAGGACCGACTCTCTCTAGACATGGTCGAAGACTACACTCTCCAAACAGTTGATGCCATTTCGGAGCTCTTCTCTCGGGTCGAAAGCCTTGAAGCCGCTCCTGTAGTCCCTCCTCCTAAAACTGATGACCAATTGGGGGAGAAGACATAAAGAATTGCTAACCCTCAGACCTCTCATGCTGATGGGAGGAAAAAGAGAAAGAGGACAAAGAAAAAGAAAGTCCCGTCGATATTCCCTCTGATGATGATGAAGAGGAAGAAGAAGACGAAGAAGACGAAGAAGAAGAAGACCTTATCATCTCTAATGATGGTAAGGACATTGGTTCCGTCAATGATGATGACGATAACGAAGATGATGATAGGAGCTGGTTTGTTCCCAAGTCAATCAGCATTCCCACCAAGGGAATTGTTGTTACTGAAGCAGAGGGGAAGCTCTGAAAAGACCCCATCCCAGAAGACCCCTCAGCAAGGCAAGCAGAAAGGAATATCTGCTGAGGGGAACCTTAAAATTGTTCACACTTCTGAGGGGGAGCAACCTTCAGAGGTATGTATCTCCATAAATCCCTTCTCCTTTCCCCCTGTCTTCATAAAACCCCTTATACTTACATAACTCTTGTTTGGACAAAATTTCACAGGTCTCGACCATGACCAGAAAAGGTAAGACACATGTTATGAGCTATATCTTGTATTAAGATAAGGTCCCGACAAAGACCCAAAAAACCTCTGTCGCCCCCCTTAAAAGGTAAGTCGATAGTTCCTCACGACACTCGACCTCGACGTCGCCCGTTCCGCACGACCGTCGCACAAGACCGTACGACCTTGACTAACTCGATTCACGACTGTTACGTTTGTTCAATGATTAATGCAGGAGTCAAAGTCATTAATGGGCAACGGTCATAACCGACGAAGAGCAATTATGAAGAGTTACAACTGGCGACTGTTATGGCTGTTATTGAAGCAATCAATGAGCTAATCAAAGCACTCGAAGGTTATAAAAGATCAAGATAAACCCAAGTTCCAGGGACCGAACACCGAACATCGAACAATAGAAGATAAGTATCCCAGCTCAGAAGAACACTGCTGTTAATGCCAAAAATCGCACCAAAGGGACAACTTAAGGTCGATGTGGACTTAAACAACTAAAGAAAGAATATTTCGACGAGACGTGCGACGAGGATAAAAATAAAGAAACAAGGGATTTGATGACGCAGGAAAAACCTCAATCGAGGAAAAAACCTGCGGACGACAAGAGGTGTCGTCGCTGCACTATGGTCGCCAATCAGGGGCGATGTCCTTGGTACTGGCGTCGGTCGTACGATGATTACAATACAAATGAATGAAATGCTTCGAAATGTAAAGTACAAGTGTTTAAATGTAAAAACATGTGTTTGTCGTGTGTGAATACAAAGTGTGAACTTCTGGTCGAGGGCTGTTGTCGTGCGTCGAGAGCGATACTTGAGCTTTCCTTCGAGTGTTCTTGAATTCGCTGTAAGGTTCTGGCTTTCAGTACTTGATCTCTAGAGTTTGAATGTTCTTTGCTATGAGTTTGGATGATTTTCTCTGCTGTTTGGTGATGTTCGCTGATGTATATTAGATGTTAGCTGATGTCCCTTGAAATGAGGCTTTAGCTTGACTTTTATAGTCTTTGTGCCATTAATTAGCTCCATTAATGATTTGATCAACGGCTACAACGGCTGGAAACGGTCGCCGGAGTGATTATCCATAATGCTCTTCGTCCGTTACGACTGCTTGCTGTTAATGGCTTTGACTCCTGCATTAAATACTTAACAAACGTAACAGTCAAGGTTAACGTTAGCTTTGGTCGAAGGTGCAATGATCTTACGCGATGGTCGTACGGGACGGGCGATGCTATGGTCGAGCGTCATGGGAGACGTACGACTTACCTTTTACGGGAGACGACGGATGTTTTCTGGGTTCTTATCGAGACCTTATCTTAATACAAAATTTGGATTATAGCGTGCGTCTTACCTGCTCTGGTCGTGGTCGTACGACGTGATTTGTTGCCCAAACAACTGCAAGCAAAGAACTCTCGCTCGAAGAATCGCTCCCGATGCACGACTTTCACTCTCGACCAACAGTTTATACATTGTTTTCACACACGACGCACACTGTTTTTACATTTTAAACACTTCTACTTTACATTTCGAAGTCTTTCCCTTCATTTGTATTGTAATCTCTGTACGATCGACACAGTGACACCAAGGACATCGCCCCTGATTGGCGACCATAGTGCGGCGACGACATCCACTGTCGTCCGCAGGTTTTTTCCTCGTTGAGGTTTTTCCTGCATCATTAAATTTTCTGTCTCGTCTCTATTTTTATCTTTGTCGCACGTCTTTGTCGAACGATTTCTTTCTTTAGTTGTTAAAGTCCACATCGACCTTAAGTTGTCCCTTTGGTGCGATTTTTGGCATTAACAGTTTGGTGCCATCCGTGGGACCCCATCTAGAGAAAATCTTTGACAAACGTGCGTCTTGCTAACGGTCTCTTGGAGTTTTCTTTGTTCTCTGTTTCAGGAAAATGGCAGCCCCTGGAAATCAGCAGCATGTCATTGCCCAGATGTACCAGGAGCTCAAAGTCGCTCGAAATCAAATCAACGCCATGGCAGAGCAAAGTCGCAGAGCAACTGAGGAGATCGCACGGTTAAGGAATCCTTTTGGACCTCAGAATGGTCCTAAGCCATTCGTTCAGAATCCAGGCCAAGGATCGTTCGGTCAGAATGGTCCTCGACCATTCGCGCATAATCCAGGTTCAAGATCAGCTCCGTTCATGCAGAACCAGCAGCCGTGACCGTTCAACCCCAACCCCCAGTTCGGGACGGTTCCTCCTCAGCACATAATGCCACCACCCATGCAGAACGGGCCGTAGCCATTTCAGAATGGACCGCAGCCGTTTCAGAATGGACCACAGCCGTTTCGGAATGGACCGCAGCCGTTTCAGAATGGGTCGCAACCGTTTCAGAATGGGTCGTAGCCGTATTCTGTTCCTTTCAACGGAGACGCCAATGACTCATCGCATGGCAATGGCACCAATTCAGGAATCAATCCGCAAACAGGGGCAAATCTCGACCCCAATGACCCCGTCGCCCAGCGATTGAAAATGTTAGAAGATCAGAACGAGCGCGTCCTATCTTTGCTCGCCAAGCTACCTGGGGCAGCCGTGCCCGTTGATGTCGAACCTCGATCAGGATTTCAGGCGTCACCCTTTATCGATGAGATCGCGACCATCGAGGTCCCGAAGAAGTACAACGTCCCCGCCTTCACGCCCAAGTATTCGGGAGTGACTGATCCGACAGAGCACGTCGCGCAGTATAAGCATATCATGTGGATGATCTCAATCCCACACATGTATCAGGAGGTCTGTATGTGCAAAAGCTTCGGTGCGACTCTCACTGGTCCTGCTCTCCAGTGGTTGATCAATCTCAAACCCAAGTCCATCGGGTCGTTCGCTGAATTGGTCAACCAATTCTCCCAGCAATTCGCCAGCAGTCGCAAGATGGAGAAGCAGACCAGTGACCTGTACTAAGTCGTGCAGAAGACCAATGAGTCTATCCGCAGTTATTTCAATCGATTCAATGCGGAGATGATCAACATTCGCAATTGTGATGTCAAGACTGCAATTGAAGCTTATAAGCGTGGTCTGGACGACAACTCAGGTTTATACACTGACCTGACCAAGTATCCTCCGGAGAATTTTGAAGACGTCCGAGCTCGAACCCTAGCGTATATGAGGGTAGAGGACGACGCTGCCTTTCGTCGCAAGCCTACCGACGACAAGAGGTCGTTAGGTGTAAGGAAGCCAGAGTTCAAGACAAAAGCTATTTCCAAAATAGGACCCGCGCGTCATATCTCGAACGTCCGATTCAAGACAAAAGCAGAGGCTAAGACCGCGACCAAATTTCCTCAGTACCCCAAGATATCCTCTTATGGATTCAAAGGATCCACTAAGGATTTGGTCGAAGCTCTGAAGACCGCCCAGGCAACCATCCGGTGGCCTAAGAAGTCCGATCAGGACGACGCTAAGAAAGACAAATCTAAATGGTGTGACTTTCATGTCGACCATGGTCATGTGACGGATGATTGCATAGCTCTCAAAAAGGAACTAGCGTATCATGTCCCAAAAGGAAATCTCAAAGATATCATTGATGACGTTGTTACTCCAACTAGCGACCATCGACCGTCAACCCCCGAGCATGCAAAGGTCGTCAATTGCATCACTGGTGGTTCCGACGTATATGGTCTGACGTATTCCGCAGCCAAGCGTCATGCCAGTCAAGCACCTGACGATCGGCCTATCCTGCGTTCATCGAAGCCCAAAAGAGATTTGGAGTTGGAAGCCATGAAGATCATATTCAACTAAGATGACCTCGGCGACTCGTATCAGAAGCATCATGACGGGTTGATCATTCAACTCACGATTGGTAATTGTTTAACCCGTCGAGTCTTGGTCGATGGGGGCAGTTCAGCGAACGTCATTTTCCTTGACACCATCAAGGCCATGGGAATCGATCGTTCGGAAATCACCCGACGTTTGATAACTTTGGTCGGTTTCAATGGAGAAGCGACGAGCACCTTTGGAGATATCATTTTACCCGTCTATGCCGGAGGAATCAACAAGCAGACCAAGTTCAGTGTCATCGACTGTGCGTCGGCCTATAACATCATCTTAGGTCGACCATGGATCCATGAAATGAAAGCCGTTCCCTCGACGTATCATCAGACCCTGAAGTTCCCTACGCCGTGGGGAATCCAGGAGATCAAAAGTGAGCCAAAAGTCGCTCGTGATTGCTATAAAACCACTCTGAAGCCGCGAAAATAGACCTTCTATTGTGGCGACTCACGAAGACATTTAGTGTATCGTCTTAAAATCGCCACAAGGGGGCAAGGTGGTAGAAATAATCAAGACGTCCCACGTAGTCGGGGCACGACACGTCAGAAAAGGTACATTTTCTAAACCCTTTTCTATTTTTTCATACGATTTTTAACAACGACGATTACTAACTTAAGCATCGGAGGGTCGTTGGTTAGCCAACAACCAACCTCTGACAATGTTTTATCGCAGAATCGCACGACATAAGTCACTGAGACTGTCGCATGACACCAGTACAATTTCGCAAGGTCACACGACATAAATGGTCAGGTCTATGACTTGATCATCCTTTTACAGGGACACACGATTCAAATTCATCGCACGACTTAGTCGTATGATCGCAAAGTCTAGCGATATCGTGATCTAAGTTTCTTGACTTAGAAAAATTTCATACTCTGAATGTATGCTCTAGACGCATGTACATTTGTTATCATCGTTATCTCGTAATGAAAAGCCTCAGTCACACGTACCTACGGTTGTATTCAATTTATAAGAATGTTTATATGATTGAACATTACTTTCGACAATTGCTTGCAATATATAATGAAAAAGCTCACGAAATTTCATTCATACTTAAACGTATTTACATTAGATCACCAACGACCGAATATGAAAGACATAGTTCATAGAACCAAAGTTTATCCTAAAACTAGGGAAGAGTGTCGATAGCATACTCTGCCCCTAGTCCCGACCTTCGAATCCTCGTCACGCAAAGGAGCGTATGCAAGGATCAAACGAGTATGACAGGGCCGTTTTCCAACACTTTATGCCACGACATGTTATGAAGAAAAGCCCGCAGTATTTTTGAGAATATGGCTCTTAAGATTAATGATGGAGGAAGGAATAAGACGCCTTCGACGATCGATTTCTGGTCCGATGACTTCTCTGTCTTCGCGTATCGAACGAGCAGAGTCCGAAACATCTGTCACAATGAATATGTCAAACTAAGAAAAACATCGAAAACATGGGTTTTGAAAGACAACTTACAACGAACGCCTGTATGGCTATATGTGGTCCCGTTTTTACGACGGAGATCCCTCGGAAACACTCCTCGAAAGATAGGAGATGATATTTCCCCTGAAACGGAAGTGATTTCATCCCGTCAAGGACACAGTCAGTCAGGAAGACCGACGACAACGTAAAGCTGATCGTCATGACGTCCTCCTCACCCTCTCCCGTCTTTGCACCTTTGCCCTTGACGACTGACAAAAGGATTGACGTGGTTATAGAGGACATCGTCGTCAGATGCGCAGATTCCACGGACATCGTCGCCAGATGCGCAGATTCCACGGAAGCTATACCATATATGAGTGCTCAAAAACTTCGAAATTTCAGAGAAGATCAGAAAAAGAATCTCACTCTAGAAACTTTCCAAAATTATAAAAGGAAATGATTCATCAATATCTTTACTTATACAAATGATCATGTCAGGTCGAGTTCTCACATGATAGCCACTCGCCCTCGACCTTTCATACAACCGCATGGATCATCGACACCTGTCATCGATAGCTGGCAAGCACAATCGTGCGTCAGTATGACGTCACGACCTCGTTTTCTCTTCGACTTCTCGTTCAGTTAGAATTGAACCGATTCAGTTCCAAAACAACCAAGGTATTTTTTCAACACAAGACCCTGAACACCCGACAAGCAAAATTTAAAATTCGAATTTGCCATCCTACTTTCAAATTTTGGGGGCAAACTGTTTGGGCAAAATTTCACAGGTCTCGACCACGACCAGAAAAGGTAAGACACATGTTATGAGATATATCTTGTATTAAGATAAGGTCCCGACAAAGACCCAAAAAACCTCCGTCGTCCCCCTTAAAAGGTAAGTCGAGAGTTCCTCACGACACTCGACCTCGACGTCGCCCGTTCCACACGACCGTCGCACAAGACCGTACGACCTTGACTAACTCGATTCACGACTGTTACTTTTATTCAATGATTAATGCAGGAGTCAAAGTCATTAATGGGCAACAGTCATAACCGACGAAGAGCAATTATGAAGAGTTACAACTGGCGACCGTTATGGCTGTTATCGAAGCAATCAATGAGCTAATCAAAGCACTCGAAGGTTATAAAAGATCAAGATAAACCCCAGTTCCAGGGACCGAACACCGAACATCGAACAATAGAAGATAAGTATCCCAGCTCAGAAGAACACTGCAAGCAAAGAACTCTCGCTCGAAGAATCTCTCTCGACGCACGACTTTCACTCTCGACCACCAGTTTATACATTGTTTTCACACACGACGCACACTGTTTTTACATTTCAAACACTTGTACTTTACATTTCGAAGTCTTTCCCTTCATTTGTATTGTAATCTCTGTACGATCGACACTAGTGACACCAAGGACATCGCCCCTGATTGGCGACCATAGTGCGGCGACGACATCCACTGTTGTCCGTAGGTTTTTTCCTCGTTGAGGTTTTTCCTGCGTCATCTAATTTTCTGTCTCGTCTCTATTTTTATCTTTGTCGCACGCCTTTGTCGAACGATTCCTTTCTTTAGTTGTTAAAGGGCACATCGACCTTAAGTTGTCCCTTTGGTGCGATTTTTGGCATTAACAACTCTCTTCTTTCATCTAGCCAGTTCTCTCCCCTGCTTGATATACCAGCCGGAGCTGATATATTCTCAATAATCCAGTAACTGCTGATGACCAAATAATTCCAGTCTCTATTCTTGAGACTAATGAAGAAGAAGAAGAAGAATATGTGCCGAGCCATCCATCAAGGCCCTCTAGACCAATTCAAAGGTCTAAGGATGAAGAGAAAAAGAGAATGACAACACTTGTCTCCCAGCTAGAGAGACAACGAATAAAGATCCCTCCTCGACAAAGCGTTGATCAAGACGAGCTTGGATTTCTAAGCCAAGCTGAAAAGTAGAATCTACTAGAGCTGGGAAACTTTTAGAGGCATACAAACAAGATGTCAAACTTGCCTTAAAAGTAACTCAGAATTCTGTCTCTGATAGAAAACTCAAGAAAAATCCAGTCAGAGTCCAAGCCCAATTACTGAAAGAAGCCGAGGAAGAAGCTAGAAAAGAAAAGACCGTTAAGGATTCAGAGATTGATTGGTGCAAGGGAAAGATTGAAAACAGACATCTCCCTTAGAAGATCACGAATGTGTCCATAACATGGAAGACGAAGAAAGATTCAGTGTTGGTGTCTATAACCGTCTTCAGGATAGACACCTCAACAAAAACAATGTTTATGTCAAAACTGGAGAAATTTGGGTTCTACAAATGGCTAGAGATCAGAGATGCCCTTTAGAAGTCAAAGTCCAAATACAAAGTCTACGTGGAAAACTTCCTGAACAAACTCATTAATCGAATCTCAGCGAGCGTAGAAATCCCTCCATTGCCTCAGAAACTAGCACGAAAGAGAAAGAGAGCATCTATATTTGGAAAAGAACCTTCTTTCAGGAATGAAACCAGAATTGACTTTTCAGAAGAAGCAGTTTTTGGTCCACTGTTTGGGTAAAAAATCACACCCTCGACCGACCTGAGGAAATCCCCTCGACATGACCCATGGATATTGATTACCCTGCCCCCGACCGACAAGGATAATACCTATTATTATCATATCCCCGACATACGTTAAATAACCACTATAGTTGACTTATTGGGTCAGTAGTCATCTTACATCTAATGATCGCACGTCACATGTCGCACGTCGCACATCGCCAGTCACACGTCACTAGTCTTGTGTCGCAAGTTATGAGTCGTCGATCTTACGTTGACAGTCTTCTGCCATCGCTGTTATATCGCTCTGGCTCTGCGACAGCATCGTCCTGACATCCTGGTCTTACGACCTAGTGGTCTTACGACCTAGTCTTACGATTATACTATCCGTTAACATCCTTTTCTTCTGTTTATCAATACAGGTCTTGACCACGACCAGAAAAGGTAAGACACTTGTTATGAACCATACCTTGTATTAAGATAAGGTCCCGACAAAGACCCAGAAAACCTCCGTCGTCCCTCCTGAAAGGCAAGTCGAGAGTTCCTCGCGACACTCGACACTCGACCACGACGTCGCCCACTCCGTACGATCGTCGCATAGAACCATGCGACCTCGACCAACTAACGTTCACATAATATAACTGTTATGTTTCTTAAAGTGTTTAATGCAGGAGTCAACGTCATTAATGGACAACGACCAGAAACGGACGAGTCATTAAGAGCATTAATGACCCGACAGTGGTTACGAAAACCGCTCATCAATGACATTAAAGCTCCCCGACGGTTACAAGACCAAACATTAAAGCCTTTAATGAGCTAATTAAAGCTCCCGAAGACTATAAAGATAGAGTTCAATCCTCACTTCAAGGACATCGGAGACTAATTCACTACATTTCACAAGAGATTTCTAAGCTTAGAGAAGTAAACACTCAAGCTCAAGAACCACATCACGAACTCAAGAACACTCGAAGAACAGCTCAAGTTATCGCTCTCGACGCACGACATCAGCCTTCGACCAACAGTTTACACTTTGTATTCACACACGACAAACACTTTTTTTACATTTCAAACACTTGTACTTTACATTTCGAAGCATTTCCTTCATCTGTATTGTAATCTTTGTACGACCGACGCCAGTACCGAAGGACATCGCCCCTGATTGGCGACCATAGTGCAGCGACGACACCCACTGTCGTCCGCAGGTTTTTTCCTCGATTGAGGTTTTTCCTGCGTCATCAAATCTCTTGTCTCATTTATTTTTATCCTCGTCGCACGTCTCGTCGAAAGATCCTTTCTTTAGTTGATTAAGTCCACATCGACCTTAAGTTGTCCCTTTGGTGCAATTTTTGGCATTAACAGTTTGGCGCCATCCGTGGGACCCCATCTAGAGAAAATCCTCGACGAAACGTGCACCTTACTAACAGTTTCTTGGAGTTTCCTCTACTTTCATCACAGGAAAATGACGGATAAGGGAAACCCAGAACGAACCGCTATCCCGGTGACTGGAGGATTCAAAAATGCTCAAGGAACTCTCGAATCAATCAATGATTATCACATGAAAGAAGTCATCCCAGATCAAAGCAAACATGAGCAAAAAGTCCTCATCGGATCATCCCTCGATCTCAACCTCCGAGAAAAGCTGATATCTTTTTTGCAAAAATATGCTGTTCCCGATATCATCTCACACAAGTTCAATGTCGACCCATCGTTCAAGCCTGTCAAACAGAAGCAAACAAATCTTCATGATCCTGTGATTTAACTTCAATCGGAATCAAATGCGGCTCGAAGCCAGATTCAAACCTTAAAAAAATGCTCCGTCAAAATATCGCATGGATCGCATCGTCCGAGGGGCTCGGAACGCCCGTCACAAAATAGAAAACACCATATTTCAATTTCAAAAGTCCTTGGAGAAAAAGGCGCTTATCGACTCCAAGTTACGGTAACTGTGACATCCCGCTTGGATGGAATATGGTATAAACAACTCTATATATTTACACTCTAAGTATATTCTCCTCGTTCAATTATTATGATCTAACATATGAATGTTGATTTAAGCATCAAAGGATCATTGGTCAAACCAACGACCACCCCCGATTTTACATTGCAGGCTTACAAGATCATATAAAACGCAGGTCTTACGATTTATATTGTGAGAAACGAAGTCTCTACGACTTGCAACTTATAATCGTCAATTAAAGACGACCCACATTTTTTCTTATGATCGCCACTCATGGCAAACACAGGTTAAAACTTTCGGTCGCCAATAAAAGCGACTCACATGTTGAAATCGCGTGATCGCTAGTCATCACATATGTCGTCAATAAAGACAACTCGTACATTGAAACTGGAAAATCACCAGTCATGATTCCAAGGGACCAGAATATTCAAATCGACGCTTTAGCAAACCTTGCGTCTGCTTTGGTCGAACCAATACTCGACAGCATCCCAATCTGGCGACGTCGTCCATCGAAAATGAAGATGACATCCAGATGGAAGACCAAGAAGATAATTGGTCGAATGACATCCGAAATCGTCTACGACAATGGATCCCAGTTCATAAGCTACGAGACTCGACCATTCTGTGAAGACAGCGACATCAAGCTGACGACTTCGACACCCAGGGGCAAGCGGTCGAGCGACATTTCAACAAAAACGTCGAAGCTAAATTCTTTCAAGAAGGTGACTACATCCCCTGTCAAAGTATTCCAAAGCACTCAAAAGCTCAACGCAGGTAAACTTTCCACCAAGTAGGAAGGTCCTTATCGTATCTCAGAAGTCGTAGGTAAAAATGCATATCGGCTACAAACCCTCGACAGTCGAGATATTCCACGCATCTGGAATGCAACGCATATGAAAAGGATCGCACGACATTAGTTGCATACGACTTTAGTCTCCCAGGATCGCACGATATATATTGCTAAGTCTATCGTACGACTTTAGTACACTCTCACAGGATCGTACGACATAAACGATCAGGTTTACGACTTGATTATCCTTTCACAGGAACACATGATTCAAGTTCATCGTATGATCGAATCACACGATCGTAAGGTCTAGCGACCCCACAATCTAAGTTCTTTAACTTAGAAATATTTCACGTTCTGAATGAATGCTTTGATCGCACGCGTTTACGTTTGCTGATACGATTCGAAAATATGAAAATTTTGTGACTTACGTTCTAATCGTTGTATTACAATGGGTGCCCAAGTCGCACGATTTCTTGATTCATTCTTGTACTTAATGAATTTCTTCAGTTGACATTACATCTGTCCATGACATGTAATACGCAGGCTCAATAGAAAGGTAATTCTTTACCGATTATCGCTAAACTTACAGTTAGCTAAAAAAGCTAGACACAACGTGACTCACATCTCCAACGGCCAGACCACGACGGCTCGAACGCCAGAACATAGGTCTCTAACGACCGCATCGGCTCGAACACCAGAACATAGGTCTCTAACGACTGCATCGGCCCGAGCGCCAGAACATATGTCTCTAACGACCGTATCGGCTGTGAATGCCAGATCACAGGACCACGTCGACCGGGAACGCCAACCCGACGACATGGGCCCCTATATCCTCGATAGGAAAAACGTTCCCTGAAAGACGAGAGCAAATATTTCCTCAGATGAGGAAACAACGTCGTCCCGTATAGGACACCCACAACGTCGTCCCGTCTAAGACACCATCGGCCGATGACCCGTCCCCCTTGTCGGCAGACGCTGGGGACAACACCTTAGACACTAGCTTTGTCACTGTCGCCGAAAGCGCCGAACTTGCTGGTATCGCATCCATCGCGCTAGGACGGCTGAATGACGCCCTCGCCTCCTTAGGCGTGACAACTCTCGACGAAACGTCAGCCCTCAAAGACGGTTCCTTCAGGACTACCGCCCTTGTCTTCTTCAAGATTCCCGACCCAGCTGTCGGAGCATTCTTTCTCCTTTCCTGGCCTTGAAGGACAAGCGCAACTTGCGTCGCCTTCTTTGGTTGACCAAGTCAGTTTTCCTCTGATGATCTTAGCAAAAAGCAACACGTCTCCGTAGCAACGCATTTTTCTTTAAGTGCGAGATCTGAAATTCCAATGGCTTTGAAATTCAGACCTCGGGGGGCTAATTGTTTGGGTAAAAAATCACACCCTCGACCGACCTGAGGAAATCCCCTCGACATGACCCATGGACATTGATTACCCTGCCCCCGACCGACAAGGATAATACCCATTATTATCATATCCCCGACATACGTTAAATAACCACTATAGTTGACCTATTGGGTCAGTAGTCATCTTACATCTAACGATCGCACGTCACGTGTCGCACGTTGCACATCGCCAGTCACACGTCACTAGTCTTGTATCGCCAGTTATGACTCGTCGATCTTACGTCGACAGTCTTCTGCCATCGCTGTTATATCGCTCTGGCTCTGCGACAACATCGTCCTGACATCCTGGTCTTACGACCTAGTGGTCTTACGACCTAGTCTTACGATTATACTATCCGTTAACATCCTTTTCTTATGTTTATCAATACAGGTCTTGACCACGGCCAGAAAAGGTAAGACACTTGTTATGAACCATACCTTGTATTAAGATAAGGTCCCGACAAAGACCCAGAAAACCTCCATCGTCCCTCCTGAAAGGCAAGTCGAGAGTTCCTCGCGACACTCGACACTCGACCACGACGTCGCCCGCTCTGTACGATCATCGCATAGAACCATGCGACCTCGACCAACTAACGTTCACATAATATAACTGTTATGTTTCTTAAAGTGTTTAATGCAGGAGTCAACGTCATTAATGGACAACAACCAGAAACGGACGAGTCATCAAGAGCATTAATGACCCGACAGTGGTTACGAAAACCGCTCATCAATGACATTAAAGCTCCCCGGCGGTTACAAGACCAAACATTAAAGCCTTTAATGAGCTAATTAAAGCTCCCGAAGACTATAAAGATAGAGTTCAATCCTCACTTCAAGGACATCGGAGACTAATTCACTACATTTCGCAAGAGATTTCTAAGCTCAGAGAAGTAAACACTCAAGCTCAAGAACCACATTACGAACTCAAGAACACTCGAAGAACAGCTCAAGTTATCGCTCTCGACGCATGACATCAGCCTTCGACCAACAGTTTACACTTTGTATTCACACACGACAAACACTTTTTTTACATTTCAAACACTTGTACTTTACATTTCGAAGCATTTCCTTCATCTGTATTGTAATCTTTGTACGACCGACGCCAGTACCGAAGGACATCGCCCCTGATTGGCGACCATAGTGCAGCGACGACACCCACTGTCGTCCGCAGGTTTTTTCCTCGATTGAGGTTTTTCCTGCGTCATCAAATCTCTTGTCTCGTTTATTTTTATCCTCGTCGCACGTCTCGTCGAAAGATCCTTTCTTTAGTTGATTAAGTCCACATCGACCTTAAGTTGTCCCTTTGGTGCGATTTTTGGCATTAACATCCACCTGATCTTTCAGCACTTGACCTATCACTACCAAGAGGAGGCCCTTTTACTCCTGGTCAAGTGATCGAGTCCCATATGGAATCGTATTCAACGATCACGAAGGACAAGTTAGATTTCAGCAAGACTCTGAAATTCATCTCTTCCCCCTTGCCCATCTGAAAGATCTTCTCTATTGGTGTAATATGACAAGGTTCAATGTCTTCATCAGGTCTCACATCTACAAGGAGTGCAAGGCCAGAAGGAAAAGAGGAGAATAAATACATGACTACATGATCACAGAAGAAGATTCATATGACGAAGACTTGATCAAAGAAGAAGCCCTCTAGCTGATAGATTCTCATTTTTCTTCTTGTAATTTATCAGCTCTGTAACTTTTAGTTCTTGTTTTGTACTCGCTTATACTTGTAACTTTCAGATTCCCTTTGTAAACTTATTACGAATTAATGAAAGTTTTCAGTTAAGTACTTTACTCCATCAGTACTAGAAAAGATCCCCAAAACAGTAAATGGGACTTGTATATTACGAGTCCTTTTATCCTTATGTTTTGACACTTAGCAATTTTCTTATGTTGCTTTGTCATTATTAAATAGGGGGAGATTGTTGATCCAAACTCTCTCAGTGATTTGATGACGACTCCTAGAATACGTAGTGAAAATTACATTTCACATATGTATGTATTAGTGTTTCACCATCAGCGATCATAAGTTGAGCCTGTTCAATGATCGCTGAACACTTCCTATGTGATATGTTATTGTAATATCTGAAGACAAGCCTTGGGCCAAAAGAATTTATCGCTGATGTCGAAGAGCAAGCTGATGAACAAGACAAGTCTACTCATGATTAGAAAAGGAATTCAGTAAAACCAAGACAAGTCTACAATACGCGATAGTTCAAGAACAAAGCTTCAACGATAGCTGAGACTTTCATCAAGTCTCACTGAAGAAAGACTACATCAGCGATCGCTGATCATGAAGCTTGCAGTTCAAGATTTGTTTGTTTTATCCTCTTGCACAAACAGTATGAAGGTACAAAAGCAAACTTGCTTTTGTCCATAATTATACACCCACTCTGCCAACTACACTGTTCACCATGCGGCCAAGAGCATGTCTTTGACAAAATTCAGAAACATGCACCCAATGAAGATCTGACACGTGTAAAACCCCTATGCCATGCACTAAATGCATGGGGTATAAATAGGAGTGATACCCTTCATTTTGAAGGGTCCTGAATCTCTCTTAGTGCCTTTGTAGAAAATTCTTTTTCTACAAACTTCTTCTTTCCTTCATTCTAGTGCAAGAAACTTAGTGATTCTCATAGTTTGTTTAGATTAGGTTTACCTTATCTATTTCCGCAATAAACTGTAAATTGTGTCTTTGATTTATCAATAAACAATTTAAAAAGTATAAAATTTGTGTTTGTATTCAACCCCACCCCCTCAACAAACTTTCACCCTTGTAGAACCTGTTAATGCCAAAAATCGCACACAAGTACAACTTGAGGTTGATTGTGGAGCTTAACAACTAAAGAAAAGAATCTCTCGACAAAGCGTGCAATTAAGATAAAAAATGTAAAAGAGACAGAGAATTTGGTGACGCGGGAAAAACCTCAACGAGGAAAAAATCCGCGGACGACAATGGAAGTCATCGCTGCACTATGGTCGCCAAACAGGGGCGATGTCCTTATGTTTCGGGTGTCGATCGTACAGAGATTACAATACAAATGAAGGAAAGACTTCGAAATGTAAAGTAACAAGTGTTTCGAATGTAAAAACAATGTGCATCGTGTGTAAAGTCTATGGGTCGTGCGTAAAAACTATGCGTTGAGCGTGGGAGTCGTGCGTCGATGTCGTGCGTCGAGAGAGATCTGTTGTGAGAAAGTTTTTTTCTTCGTATGTTCTTGAGTACGTAGTGTGATTCTCGGATGCGGTCCCTTTCAATGACGATGGAACTCTATATTTGTAGCCTTCGGGTGCTTGATTGATGTATTGAATGCTTTTCGTAACTGTCGTAACGAACGTTGTCTTTAATGCTGTTAATGGCCCTTTACTGGTTGTAGCCGTTGGTCATTAATGACGTTGACTCCTGCATTAAACACTGAACAAACGTAACAGTCATAATGAATGTTAGTTGGTCGAGGTCGCATGGCCTTAGACGACATCGTGGTCGAGTGTCGTGAGGTAGATAACATACGATTTGACTTTTAACCAAGAGACAAAGTACTATAATTTTACCTTACTATGGGGAAGTAAAATAAGTGTTTTCCTTACCTTGGTCGTGGTCGAGACTGATGAAATTTTGCCCAAACAGTTTTCCCCGAAAATTTGAAAAAGTGGAGTGGCAAAAAGGTTTTTTAAATTTTGCTTATCGGGGGTTCGAGGTTATGACACGTGTTGAAAGTTACCTTGGTTGTATTGGAACTCAATCGGTTTAACTCAAACTAGAGAAGGAAGTCGAAAAGAGGGTACAGTTGTGACGTCATGCTGACGCATGATGATGCTTAGCAGCTGTCATAGACAGGTGTCGGCGATCTGTGTGGTCATTCGAAAAGACAGGGGCGCGTGTCGACCATCGAGGGACTCGATCTGACACGATCGTTTACATAAATAGAGACCGCGATGGGTCTATTTTCATTTACGATTTCAAAAAGGTTTTACACAGAGATTTCCTCTTGATTTCTTTGCTATTCTTTGTCCGATCTTTTCTAATCCTGCAAGAATCTTCGACTCAGTTAGGGTTTTTGAGGTCTAGAGCACCTATATAAGGTACGACCCTTCAGTCATCGTATGCGTCGTAAATCCATTGCTAGGAAACCTAGAAAAAACTGGGATATCTGGGGTCTTTCAGATAGGCAGACATTATTAACAGGATTAGCAATGTCGACAGAGCCTAGAAGTACCATTCGTAACGAAGACGATCTCGACGACTTTAGAAGTCTAGCGAGGATCCCGACGGGGATTACTGTAAGTAAGGCGGGCAATATTCGTCTGGAAATGTGCCCTGAAGGGTATGTCGTGATATACGAGTACCCATTCAAGATTGGCTTTCACTGGCTATATTCGTCTGGCCAAGGCGTTTATGTGCGAGTTCGATTTGTCGCCGGGACAATTGATGCCCCAGTTCTAGCGAGTTATCCAAGTCATCGAGCGACTTACCTCGAACTGGGGGTCGCCTATGAATATAAGGGATTTGCTGACGGCATACCAGGTCAAGAAGGACCAGTACCGTCGTTATAGCTTGTTCTCGAGGTACAAGGGCGAGCGCACCTTGGTTTTACAGACGACAGTTAATGACCGGAAATGGAAGACCCGGTACGTGTTTGTGCGGGTGGCGACGTTAGATACTGACAGTGACTGGATTAGGTCCGGTTGGAATATGGCGGGTAAGCTTTTTCCACCATTTTGTCGTACGTCTTGTGTCACTTTGTTATTTGGTTGCTTTAACATGTTCCTTTTTGTGTAGATATTAATTTTGACAAGGTAAAACCTGACGATGACTCTAAATCCAAAGTCAAGAAGTTCCTGGAGTTTAGCGCTGATGATCGATCGTACGTCACGCGTCATCTGATAGATGAGGACGACGATACTGTTTTCTTGGGTGATAGAATGCGGATGGGTCGAGAAGAGAAAGAAGAAGAAGAAGAGGAATATGAGGAGACCGAGGAGGAAGAGAAGGGGGGAAGAAATAGAAGTAGAGATAACTGGTAAGTATCCCTTTGCCTTCTTTTTGCTCGACCTGGTCTTTCAATCGTCTAATTCTTTCTTTTGCCATACAGGAGAATCTTGGGCGAAGATAACGCCTGCAACTGCCAAGAAGGCGGCTCAAATCGAATTGGCTCGCAAGGCGAGGGAAAACAGGGAGAAGGATGTCTCGACAACTGGGTCGGGGGTCCTAAAGAGAAAAGAGGCCCCGACAGCTGGGTCGGGACTCCTAAAGAGGACAAGGATGTGCATCCTGAAGGAACCGTCGTCAAAGATGGGTGGCTCATCGAGAGTCGTTCCGCCTGAAAAGGCGAAGGCGTCGACCGTGTTTGACACGATCGGCGCAAGATCTGTTGATACTGCGCAACCGGCGACGATGTCTCATTCTGCGCAACCGGCAACGATGTCTCCTACTGCTGCGTCTAGGCCTTCGACGACCGACAAGGGAAAAGGTGCGCAGATGAGTTTTGGGGAGGAAACGACGGTCGATTTTACGTTGCTGTCGGATTTCTTAGATGACAATGTCTTAGATGGGATGAAATTGTTCCCCCATTTGGGAAAGTATCAACTCCCTTCTTTCAGAGAGCGTTTCAACGGAGTCTCCCTCGAAGATATGGAGTCCCATGTCGCTGGGCTAACGTTCTTGGTAAGTCTATCTTTCAAGACTTTGTCTATTTAGTGTTGTCGTGTATTTTGTTGATATGTTTTCGTATGTTTTCAGACGTTTCAGTCTTCCTTGGCATTGCATGCTGAAACGACGAATGTAGAAGGCTTAATGGCTTCTGCTATTAAGGAAGAAGATGCAGCGTTAGAGAGGGAAAGATCCGCTCTGGAACGCGAAGAAGCGACGTCGGTGTGACTCGACGATGCCTTGAATGAGTTGGAGGCCGTCGGCCATGCGAGGGATGAAGCGAACTCGCGTCTAAAGGAGACTCTGACTTTGATGCACTACCAAAGAGAGGAGCTAGATGGAATGAAGGAATCCTTGGCTGCAAAGAAAAAGGGAGCCGAGGAGTCCAAATCCAAGGTGGCGAGCTTAGAGAAGGAGCTAGAGGAGTTGAGGGATGAGAACAAATCCTTTTTTTTCCTTTGCTCGACTTACTGCGCGTGCGGCGATCATGAGACGTCACTTGTTGGGTAGAGATCCTCTGGCGTCGGCATCGGACGAGTTGGACCTCTTCTTCAGGGAGGTCGGGACTGAGAGGGATCTCGACTCGGATGATGAGAAGGAGGTCGAGGAGGAAGAAGGTCCCCAGGGTGAGACGTCAGGCGAGGATGCGACCTATGCCCCTCCTCTCCCTTAGAAAATATCTTTGTTTATTTTTGTTCCCTGCTACTCGACCGTCAGTGGTCGAGTTTTTTGAATGTATATAAGACAGTAAGTTTAGTGAATGAAACTTAGATATATTTTGATTCTGTGTCTTATATTTTTTGCACATAGATACAACGTCAATCGTAAAATTCACCAAGTGGTAAGGGAACAGGAATTCATGCAACTTAGGCATCTAGCTCAACATAATATTTAAAATATAAGTCATAAGACGTTTAAGTCGTGCTGGCATACATAAGCATATGCAATCATATCATTCAGTCAGAGCATGTAAGTCTCTTAAGTTAAAGAACTGAAATGTCGGTAGACCTTATGGTCGTACGACTAGACCATATCATGCCCTTGAATCATGCGTTCCTGTGATGGGATAATCGAGTCATGGACTCAATTGCTTATATCGTGCGATCCTGCGGAAGCGTACTGGTGTCATACGGCAAACTCGGTGATTTATGTCGTGCGGTCCTGCGATAAGACATCGTCAGAGGTTGGTCGTTGGCTAACCAACGACCCCCTCCGTTGAAACCGACCAAGGTTTTCGAACGTCGGGTGATTTCCGACCGATCAATTCCCATGGCCTTGACGGTGTCAAGGAAAATGACGTTCGCTGAACTTCCCCCATCGACCAAGACTCGTCGGGTTAAACAAATGCCAATCGTGATAAAAAATCGTATGAAAGATGAGAAAAGAATTTAGAAAACGTACCTTCTCAGATTCTTTTTTTACTTGATGGGGGATTTGCCCCCCGTCATTTACTATCCTATTTTCTCAAGGAAAAAATAGGTTTTAAATGACGGATCGACACTGAGTTTTCGAGGATTAACATCAATGTCTAGGTCGACCGTGTTTTCGTGCGACAGGGCAGAATAGTCGGCATATTCCTGTAAAAAAAGGCATTAGTTAGTCTATAAGATCAGAGATAGAGAGACGTATCTGTCGAGACCTTATGGTCAAGTTTGCCGTTATCTAGGATAATTTCTTTGACCTGTGACCGCAAAACAGCTTATTTTCGCGGCTTCAGGGTGGTCTTATAGCAGTCACGGGCGACTTTCGGCTCACTTTTGATTTCTTGGACTCCCCACGGCGTAGGGAACTTCAGGGTCTGATGATACGTCGAGGGGACGACTTTCATTTCATGGATCCACGGTCGACCTAAGATGATGTTATTGGCCGATGAACAATCGATGACACTGAACTTAGTCTGCTTGTTGATTCCCCCGACATAGACCGACATGATGATCTCTCCATAGGTGCTCGTTGCTTCTCCGTTGAAACCGACCGAGGTTGTCGAACGTCGGGTGATTTCCGAGCGATCGATTCCCATGGCCTTGACGGTGTCAAGGAAAATGACGTTCGCTGAACTGCCCCCATCGACCAAGACTCGTCGGGTTAAACAATTGCCAATCGTGAGTTGAATGATCAACCCATCATGATGCTTCTGGTAGGAGTCACCGAGGTCGTCTTTATCGAACACAATCTTCATAGCTTCTAGTTCTAGATCTCCTTTGGGCCTCGATAAACGTGGGATAGGTCGATCGTCAAGTGCTTGACTGGCGTGACGCTTGGCTGCGGAGTATGTCAGACCACATACGTCGGAACCACCAGTGATGCAATTGACGACCTTCGCATGCTCGGGGGTTGGCGGTCGATCGTCGCTAGTTGGAGCAACGACGTTATCGATTATATCTTTGAGATTTCCTTTCGGGACATGATATGCTAACTCCTTTTTGAGAGCTATGCAATCATCTATCGCGTGACCATGGTCGACGTGGAAGTCGCACCACTTTGACTTATCTTTCTTGGCGTTGTCCTGATCGGACTTTTTTGGCCATCGGATGGTTGCTTGGGTGGTCTTCAGAGCTTCGACCAAGTCCTTAGTGGACCCTTTGAATCCATAAGAGGATATCTTGGGGTACTGAGGAAATTTGGTCGCAGTCTTGGCCTCTGCTTTTGTCTTGAACCGGACGTTCGAAATCTGGCGCACGGGCTCTACTTTGGGAATTGCCTTTGTCTTGAATTCTGGCTTCTTCACACCTAACGACCTCTTGTCATCGGTATGCTTGCGACGAAAGGCAGCGTCGTCCTCTACCCTCATATATGCTAGGGTTCGAGCTCGGACATCCTCAAAATTCTCCGGAGGATACTTGGTTAGATTAGTGTACAAACCCAAACTGTCGTCCAGACCACGCTTATAAACTTCGATTGCGGTCTTGACGTCACAGTTGCAGACACTAATTATTTCTGCATTGAACCTATTGAAGTAGATTCGAATAGACTCATTGGTCTTCTGCACGACATAATATAGGTCACTGGTCTGCTTCTCCATCTTGCGACTGCTGGCGAACTGCTGAGAGAATTGGTTGACCAACTCAGCGAACGACCCGATGGATTTGGGTTTCAGATTGATCAACCATTGGAGGGCAGGACCAGTGAGGGTTGCTCCAAAACTTTTGCACATGCATACTTCTTGGTACATGTGCGGGATCGAGATCGTCCACATGAGTTGTTTATATTGCTCGACGTGCTCTGTCGGATCTGTCACTCCTGAGTATTTGAGTGTGAAAGCGGGGACGTTGTATTTCTTCGGGACCTCGACGGTCGTAATTTCATCGATGAAGGGCGACGCCTGAAACCCTGATCGAGGCTCGACGTCGACGGGCACGGCTGCCCCGGGTAGCTTGGCGAGCAAAGACAGGACACACTCGTTCTGATCTTCTAGCATTTTCAACCGCTGGGCGACGGGGTCAATAGGATCAGGATTCACACCTGTCTGCGGATTGACTCCGGACTGTTGCCATTACCGTGCGATGAGCCATTAGCGTCCCCGTTGAAAGGGATAAAATACGGCTGCGGCTCATTCTGAAACGGCTGCGATCCATTCTGCATGGGTGTTGGCCTTATATGCTGCAAAGGAACCGTCCCGAACTGGGGATTTGGGTTGAACGGCCCCGGCTGCTGGTTCTGCATGAACGGACCTGGATGCTGATTCTGAGTGAACGGACCCGGATGCTGATTCTGAGCAAAAGGACCCGACCCTGGACCTGGATTATGCACGAATGGTCTAGGACCATTCTGACCGAACGATCCTTGGCCTGGATTCTGAACGAATGGCCTAGGACCATTCTGGGATCCAAAGGGATTCCTCAGCCGCGCGATCTCCTCAGCTGCTCTTCGACTCTGCTCGGCCATGGCATTGATTTGATTCCGAGCAACTTCTAGCTCTTGATACATATGAGCAATAACATGCTCTTGATGTCCTGGGGCTGCCATCTTCCTGAAACAGAAAACAGAAGAAACTCCAAGAAACCGTTAGTACGACGCACGTTTGTCGAAGATTTTCTCTAGATGGGGCCCCACGGTGGCGCCAAACTGTTAATGCCAAAAATCGCACACAAGTACAACTTTAGGTTGATTGTGGAGCTTAACAACTAAAGAAAATAATCTCTCGACAAAGCGTGCGATTAAGATAAAAAAATGTAAAAGAGACAGAGAATTTGGTGACGCGGGAAAAACCTCAACGAGGAAAAAACCCGCGGACGACTATGGAAGTCGTCGCTGCACTATGGTCGCCAAACAGGGGCGATGTCCTTATGTTTAGGCTGTCGATCGTACAGAGAGTACAATACAAATGAAGGAAAGACTTCGAAATGTAAAGTAACAAGTGTTTCGAATGTAAAAACAATGTGCGTCGTGTGTAAAGTCTATGGGTCGTGCGTAAAAACTATGCGTTGAGCGTGGGAGTCGTGCGTCGAGAGCGATCTGTTGTGAGAAAGTTCTTTTCTTCGTATGTTCTTGAGTACGTAGTGTGATTCTCGGATGCGGTCCCTTTCAATGATGATGGAACTCTATATTTGTAGCCTTCAGGTGCTTTGATTGATGTCTTGAATGCTTTTCGTAACTGTCGTAACGGACGTTGTCTTTAATGTTGTTAATGGCCCTTTACTGGTTCTAGCCGTTGGTCATTAATGACATTGACTCCTGCATTAAACACTGAACAAACGTAACAGTCATAATGAACGTTAGTTGGTCGAGGTCGCATGGCCTTAGACGACATCGTGGTCGAGTGTCGTGAGGTAGATAACATACGATTTGACTTTTAACCATGAGACAAAGTACTATAATTTTACCTTACTATGGGGAAGTAAAATAAGTGTTTTCCTTACCTTGGTCGTGGTCGAGACTGATGAAATTTTGCCCAAACAGAACCCCTACGAGACCAACACCAACATATAAACCTTGGTAATTACTCTTATTGGAGCTAATATAAGAAGATTAAAACTCCTTTACTTAGTCGGTCCCCAAGTTACAAGATAAGAACATCAAAACTTCTCACTTGCCTAAAATCAAAGGTTCTAAATCGAGATCATCAAAGCTCCTCCTTTGTCTCGAACCAAAGATTATCAAGAACAGAACCTCAAAACTAATCTCTTGTCACAACAAAAAAGGGCCCAAGTTAAGAACAACAAAACTCCTTACTTGAATAAACCCTATGGCTTCAAGACGAGAACATCAAAACTCCTCGCTTGGCAAACACGACTGACACATATGCCTATGGATCCAACGCATTACATTCTAATTACATTACTTCAAATGAATGATGAATGCACCAAAAAACATGTAGTTCTAGAATAAAGTGTGTAGGGTTTTAAAGCGAATATGTAACCGTATAAACGCAACGGAAATAAATAAATATTGGTTACAATTATAGAAAATATTTCTGAACAATTAATTAAAACCCAAACGGATCTAGTGATGCATTTAATTAAAATCAAACCACACACCAACCGGATTGTGTTGAAGCACCAAGAAACCAATGCAAGTTTCCTCTATCGGTAGTCTAGACATGAACACATTTCCCGCTTCCACCGGGTACTAGCCCAAGAACCCTAGATCTATATGTGTTTTACAGAAAAGAAAGGGCTTGTTTTCTGTATTTCTTTGAAAGGTTAATTCTATTTTCAGTCACTTCAAAAATGGTTTAGCCTAACGCCCTATTTATACCAGAAGAATTATAGATAGATTATAATTCAAACAAAGTTTAAATAAGGTTTAGTAATTATCTTAATATTAAAGTTCAAATTCAAATATATATATATATATATATATATATATAATTATCTTTTAAACTTTAAATATAATCATATACAATTACAGATAACACCCCGTAATTAACAATATTACGTTTTCACTGTGTAATTATCATAATTAATTATCATAATTGCAGTTTAACACATATTTTATGATTATTCTTCAAAAATAATTATTTCCTTAATCAACTTGATTTAATCCGGGTTTCTAAAAATGGAAACAAACGTATTTTTTGTGTGCGGCCCTATAGGTTTACATACTCCTCAATAGTATCCACGTGTGACACATATCGTGGGCATATTATAACCTACAATCTCCCACTTGCACACGATACACATTAACATTGGCGGTGGTAAGAGTCTAGCAACACGTCACCGCCCCCAAGGCTATGTAAATGTGTTTTTACCTTTGAGCAATTTGATTGATCCAATCAATCATATAGTTGAATCATTCGTTATATTTTTGCTTCACGATATTTTGTTTTGAACTTAAGGCATAAATCTATCTCATCCTTTATAATTCAAAGATTATGTTTCTCGATCCTAGCATATTTGATTATACAAGTGTCATTAGTTCAACTAATCCACTTGATCATGCATGTAAATCAAACTATGTCATCGAGGGGCCTATAAGTATCTCTCTCATCTTGAGAGGGAAAATCCCATATTACATGTACATGACTAACGACACAATTCATGTTACACCCAACATAGCCCTTACAATTACCCGGTTAAGGGTAACATTAGACTATATCAAAGTATAACACTCCTTATACATTAGGTCCCAATACATATCTCAGGTCTGAGGATACAAGAGTGTTCATTATTTCAGGACTCGCCTTATGACGCCGATCTATGATGTGATCGTGACCGTGGGTCTTGTCCAACGTCTTGTGCATCGACATGCATGTGACTTTGGTTGCACCCAGTGCATTTCCAACTTGGACTATGACTAGACCTCACAAGGATCTTGATTTATTATCAGTCCCCTGGCAATAATCGATCAAGGACGGTTCTAAATAATATGACATCATATTTATTTAAGGATACTTAAACATGTTAATAAAAAACATAGATATGTTTAATGTATATACTCATACCCAGTATGCCATATCAGATAAAAACATAACTGTTTAATGTTCTAAAATTTAAAGTTTACTAAAATTATTAATTAGGAAAAACTTCAAGCTTATAGAACTACCATGAACATCATGATTGTTCTAACAGATAAGCTTTATAAGTAGATATTCATCTAAGTTCTTACAACTTATAGTACCTTCGTTCAGTACATATATCCTTATTACAATTTAAGTCATCACGGTTGGTTTGGAAGCTAGCATTTGTGTATCCTAAAGCACACAAATCTCTTTCTTAACCGTTCTATAGTAAGAACATATATTTTGTTCTTCTTCTGATACTTCAGAATGTTCTTCACTATTATATAGTGAGCATCACTTGGGTCTGACTAATATCTGCTCGTCATGCTCAAAACGTACGAGACGTCCGGTCTTTAGTATATCAACATGGCGTATACGTTTGAACCTATGGCCGAAGCATAGGGAACACCCTTCATACTGTTCATGTCCTCTTTTGTTCTAGGACTCTGAGTTTTGCTCAGATGTACACTATGTATTATTGACAAGTTTCCTCTCTTGGAACTCTTCATCTTGAAGTGTTTCAACATTTTGTCAATGTATGTACTTTGGCTTAATTCAATTAAGCATTTTGATCTATCACGATAGATCTTTATACCAAGGATTTTGTCTCTTTTAGATTCATCATCGCGAAATAGTTTCCTAATCCAAGATTTTACACTACAAGTGCTGGAATGTCATTTCCGATGATCAATATATCATTGACATATAGGTTCAAAGAATACTATTATGCTTCCACTGACCTTTTTGTTTACACACGATTTCAATTACGAGATGATTGTCCTAGTCCATAAATGGACCTTTGCAACTTGCATTTTTAGGTTTGATGTTTTAAGTCTTGAATACGACCTCACTTAAAATCCCCTTTTAAGGAAAGTGGCTTGAACATCAATCTTTATGGCATATTTCCATTTATTAGTAATAATCAGTAATCCGATCTTCGAATTGTTTTGCATCTCGTGTATTATTTTCAAGAACTTTTTGAAGCTCAACATCTTGTTGTTTGTCAGCAACAACCGTCGTCCCATCGTTGTGGTTCTTGAATTTCTTCAAGATCTATCGTATCTCCTCATTTTGATTCTTTCCAGAAAATCATTTCCTAAGAACTCACCATGGTGCGCAACAAATTTTTTGTTCTCGCTGCAATTGGATATCTTATAAAGATGTACTTTTCAGACCTTTGAATCAAGCTTCCCTGAAGCTTCATGCTTATCTTAAACATTATAACCCCATATTCTCATATATAATAACTTTGGGATCTTCCCAATTCATATTTTGAGAGTGGATTTTATCGGTCGTTGTTGGTTGATGCATAATCTAGTATTGGGTAGTTGTTTCTAGGGCCTATCCCCAGAAACTCTTTTAGGCAGAGTGGTGAGACTCATCATAGATTGAACCATGTCCAACATGATTATATTTCTTCTTTTGACACACCATTGTGATGCGGTGTTCCGGGTGGAGTCAGTTGGGATGCAATCCCACAATCTCTAGGATGATCTCTTGGATTAGATATTCATGACCTCAGTCAGATTGAGGTATTTATATCTTTTCCAAGTATGTTTTGTACTTCATTATGAAACTTTTGAAAATCTCAAAGCTTTCAGATTTGTTTTTCATTAGGTAACATACCCTTGTGTACTGAAATCATCAATAGAAAGTAGTGAAGTAGAGATGATCATTTCTTGTTAATGAACTGTAAGGTTTACATACATTAGTATGGATAACTCCTAGTAGTTCATGTAACCGCCAAGGGTTTTCCTTTAAAAGATCCTTTTGTCATCTTGACTAAAAAGGCACATATGTATCATATGAATCATCATATGATTCCAACTCTCCGTCCGCTTGGAGTTTAGCTATGTGTTTCTTGTTTAAATGTCTCAAATAGGTCTGATTTAAGCCCCGCTTAATTAATTATATTGATTTATAATTGCAACTATCAATTTCTATAAAACATTTGATATAAAATGAAAATTTATTTCTGAAAATAAACATAAATTTGGTTTGTTGTAATTGAGAAATGAAACTAAATTCTTAGTAATACTAGGTACATAAATACACTTGCTTAAGTGTTAATGTAAGACCATATGGAAAGTTCATATCATATGTCCCTTTGAGCAACAACAGCTAACTTAACTCCATTTGGGTTGGTTTCATCTTCTCTTCACTTCTTATTCCCTAAAAAGTAGTACTAATATGAGTATCATACCCAATATGTAATACTTTAGTCAGAAGTAAATAAATCAACTGGTAAACATTAGGGGTGCTCACGGGTTGGGTTGATCGGGTTGAAGGCATTTCGACACATCAACCCAATGTTGACGGTTTGAAAAAATTTCAACCCAACCCAACCCAAACAAAGTTACAACCCAACCCAACCCAACCCGTTCGGGTTGATCGGGTTAGTCGGGTTGGTCGGGTTGTGTTTAAACAAAGTAAAATAAAAATTAAAAACATAAAAAATAAAGAAAACATGTCTTTAAAATACAACCAATAATTCAGACAATATTTAGATACTATAAATAAAAATGTCTAAACCAAATATGATCAAATAACTTGACGTCTCCAATTTGCATATTTCTTAAATCTTAAACATATCGTCATCTACTGTTTTTTTCAATTTGCATATATATGTTAACATTTACTATATATATATAGCCTTAGGTTCAATAGAGAAATGCAAATATTTAGAGAAATAGAGAAGTAAAAAAACACGGGACCGTTCATATATGAACGTTCATATATAAACAGTCATATATGAACGTTCATATATGAACGTTCATATATGACTGTTATATATGAACGTTCATATATGACTGTTTATATATGAACGTTCATAAATGAACGCTCATATAACAGTCATATATGAACGTTCATATGAACGTTCATATATGAACGTTCATATATGACTGTTTATATATGAATGTTCATATATGAACGATCCCGTGTTTTTTTACTTCTCTATTTCTCTAAATATTTGCACTTCTTTATTGAACCTTTCCATATATATATATATATATATATATATGTGTGTGTGTGTGTGTGTATGTGTGTGTGTGTGAAGGAGTTATATAGAGATGGATAAGAGATTGAATATATATATATATATATATATATATATCGGGTTCATCGGGTTGGGTTGGGTTCAAATTATCGTAACCCGATATCAACCCAATACATACGGTTTGAAGATTTTATAACTCGATTGGACATCGGGTTGCTTCGGGTTGGGTTATTTCACGTCGGGTTGGGTTGGGTTGATCGGGTTGGTCGGATTGGTCGGGTTTTTGAGCACCCCTAGTAAACATACCTGAAGTTTCGACTCTGTTAGCCTTCTACTTCTTGATTTCTGCCAATCGGATTGGACAAGTTTTCATTCGGTGCCCATGGTGAATACAATTGTACCATACTCCAACCTCATGAATCTCTTCTTTGGCCTTATATATGTTGGAGCTTCCAACATGTGTTTTACCCTTGGTTATCTCCCATTTTCTCTTGATTATCTCACTTTCAGGTTTGATCATCAAAGCTTGTTTTGGTTTGGTTGAACCCCGCTCGGATTTCAAAATTCTCTCAATAGTTTTAAGTATGTTATGAAGCTCGGTGAGAGTTTTATTCAAACCTTTCATATTATAGTTATTAACGAACTGCTTATATGTTTTGGGTAAAGAGTTAAGAATCATATCGATTTCCAACCCTTGATCCAGTAGGGAACCAAGACAAGTCAGTTGGTCAAAGTACCCTTTCATTTTCAATTTGTGGGTACTGATCGATGAACCCCCAGTCATTGTACAAGCACTCAATGCCTTAACTGTATCAAATCTCTCCCGCTTTATTTGTATCCGAAACATAAACTTCATCGAAGATATCATATCCTAAGCAGTCATGCTTTCATGATCCCGTAATAATTCGGGAGTCATGGTGGCTAATATTAGGCAACCGACACTGAGGGAGTCATCTTGGTACTTATCATAAGCAGTCCTGACTTTAGTTGGAGCATTTCTGGCAGAAGCATTTGGAGGGTTTTTCTAAAACGTACAACTTCTTTTCGTGCTTAAGAACAACCCTCAAGAAACCAATCGAAGAAGTTTGTACCGTTCACTTTATCCTTATCAAGGATTGACCGTAACGTAAATTTTGATAAACCTTTTGTGTTTGTAGTTTGGTTGGAGGTATTAACAGACATCTACAAAATAAGTTAATTTTAGTAACTTTAAGATCTCAAATAAATGGATTAACCTTTCAAAAATCATTTAATTTGAGCTAAGATCCGTATTTCACCTATTTCCATAAATGGCCAAGCAACTGTCTATGGAATTAGGGTATTTAGGTAGGCATCATCCAATTATGTTCAATATAACCCTTAGATGTCGTGAGATTCTATTCAATATATCATATATTGAAATTGGCACGTTTAAACACCTTGAAAAATACTCATAAATGTCCAAGCAACTGTCTATGATATTTCCAAGTAAACAAACCATACTAAGGTATCGTGATCCCACATAAATACTTGACTTAGGATGTATTGGGATCAGTCATCCAAAATATGACTATTAAAGTGAATGACCAAGCAACGTCCACTTAAATTTCATTATTTTGACACCTTGTCTTACACTACAATCAACCGACATGATTGGCTGAGCACTGACCACATTGGAATCCTGTAAGCCCGACAAATACCTTAAATGGGTGGTGTTAAGTTTACATTCTATAAAATGTTTAATTTTAGAAAACATTCTAATTCATTTAAAACGTTTGATTTTATCTCAAAAATCTTGTTTTAAAAGTTTATCTAATTACATCGGTTTGATTTTAATAAACATATCGGTTTTAAAATGTCATACTTTATTCACCGATTTAAAATTTATTTTGCGTTTAATTCAAAAACCATCTGCAACTATTATAACAATAATAAAGCAATAAAACGGAAACACAAAATAAACTACCACAACAAGCAGATATTATACGACTTTGCCCTTATGTGGTGTTGTGAGCCAACACAACAACCACGGGCAGTCTAAGAACGTCTTCTTGCTCCCACCGGCCTCACCATCTTGGTGAACTCCACGGACTCCGACTTGACTTCTTGAAGCTCCGTCATCGGATGATTACAATTTAATAATTGAAACTACAACATGTCTATTCTATTTACACTTGTCACTATTTAGGAATTTTAAAATTAAAAATTACATCTCATGCAATTATTACATTTTAATTTTCCGAAAGTAAAATAAACAATCCAAACCATGGGTCTTTGGGGCAAACCATATATTATCTAATATAACTGTTTTAAACATAAAATAACAACTATTTGGCCAAAATATAATTAACATAAAATGGCCAAATTATACAGAACAAAATCTCATATGACAATAAATTTTGATTGACCCATTTTAATCTCAAGGTTAACAAACCTCACCCCAAAACGAAAAATGACCCATCAAAAAACGGGCCTTGGCCCATCCTACGGCCCAACATTCTAGGGCACAAGCCCAACACCCAAGACATCACCTTGGTGGCCAACACACTAACTAGATTACAGTCAGACTCGGTTAAAAAATGGCCTTTTTGGGCCTAAGAGCAAAATATAAACCACTTAAGGTAACAACCCAACAAAATGACTCAAAATAAAATAGACTCGTAGGGTTATGCAAAGAGGACCATTCCATGGTTTTGTCCGGCTTCACCAGGAGTTTAGAAGTTCGGACGAGGTCCGACGGTATTACCGAACTTAACCAACAATCTAACAGGAAACAGGAAACACAATCGCTAAACAAGTGTGACCATATCCAATACCACTTTCTCGTCACAGTGGCCGATGGTGATGAAGTGGAACATAGAAGCCTAAAAAAGACCACACCAACCGTGGAACCCCAATTGTTGGTTTCCAACAACACACACCAATCGCTTGGTTAAGACTAGTGGTGATGAGGGAAGAACAAAACCAACATCACCCACCCAAGACGGTGGTTTTAAGACCCTTAAGAGTTGAGTGACGATAACAAAAAAAAAAAGATAACCCGCCACATGCCGGTTGTTGTCGGAGATGGTCTTTGACAACAACCAAAAACCCAGATGGCGGTGGCGCATCACCTGCATGGTTCAAGACCAGCGATGGTGATCAAGACCAAACAAAAAAACCACCTATCGGTGGTTAGAAAACACAGCAGACCGGTTCCACCCGTACAAGGCGGTTGCACCGACTTCATCACAGCCAGACGGGCAAGGATTAGCTAAACCCATCACCATCTGTCAGCAGTAAGCACCCAAAACGATGCTTGGCCACTGAATTTCATGACACACGTTAGGCCTAATCCAACTGCACGTAGCGGCAGTTTAGCCGGACGGTGGTAAGCTCACTTTCATTTTGGGAGACCATCAATAAAACAACAAAGGTGAAAGGAGGGGAGAAACGGTCAGCGACAACAGCTAAAAGACGGTAGTAGCCATAGAAGAACTGGCGAAGGCCGTGGATTACCGGCGGCGACCGAAAGAAGACTCAGGGGACTTCTTTTTGTGATGACCACTATTAGGGTTTTGAAACCCTTTTGTACTAGTCGACAATATTAAAAGGAAATGCCTTTTGTTTAAAAACAAGGTCCAATTAAAACAGGGTCTTATCAGATTCAGTTAAATTTATTTGTCATATAATAATTGTTCCTCTCTTTCAATTAAATGCTATCAACCTGGCTCCGATACCACTGTAGGGGTTTAAAGCGAATTTGTAACCGTTTAAAGAAGCAGAAATAAATAAATATTGGTTACAATTATAGAATTTTTTTCTAAATAATTTATTAAACCCCAAACGAATCCAGTGATACATTTAATTAATCAAACCACACACCATAGAGTGTTTTAGAATTGTACCTTTGTAGATTTGTCGGGATTGTGTGGAAGCACCAAGAAACTAAAGCAGGTTTCCTCTATCGGTAGACCACACAAGAATACGTTTCCTGCTTCCACCGACTCCTAGCCCAAGAACCCTAGATTTGTATGTGTTTTACAGAAAATAAAAGGCTTCTTTTCTATATTTCTCTGAAAGGCTAATTCTATTTTCAATCACTTCAAAAATTCTTTAGCCTAATGCCCT
The DNA here is from genome assembly GCA_033807775.1 of Saussurea involucrata. Taxonomy (NCBI): domain Eukaryota; kingdom Viridiplantae; phylum Streptophyta; class Magnoliopsida; order Asterales; family Asteraceae; genus Saussurea; species Saussurea involucrata. Next base: position 70,147,248 of record CM066327.1, read on the forward strand.
ATTTATACGAGAAGAATTATTGATAGACTATAATTCAAATAATGTTTAAATATGGTTTAGTAATTATCTGTAATTCTTAAATTCATATATATATATATATATATATATATATATATATAATTATCTTTTAAACTTTAAATATAACTATATACAATTACAGATAACACCCCGTAATTAACATAATTACGTGTTCACCCTGTAATTATCATAATTGCAGTTTAACACATATTTTATAATTATTCTTCAAAAATAATTATTTTCTTAATCAACTTGATTTAATCCAGGTTTCTAAAAATGGAAACAAACGCATTCTTTGTGTGCGACCTTATAGGTTTACATACTTCTCAGTAATATCCATGTCTGACACGTGTCATGGGCATATAATAACCTACAAAATGCAATAAATGCATATCGTGTCTCCAGATCAACATATAGCAAATTAAACTGGACAATCGTCCCTAAGACTCATTTGAGTCAGAACCGTGCCAATAACTTAACAAATCAATTGACTATTTAATAAAGGTCCATATAAACCAATCACATACAATTACCCAAAGTATATATAATTTATGCCCAAAAGATGTGATGTCTTTATTATTGATTCAAAGGTTGGGCAAGATCCCAAAACGCACCATAACTTCAAGGAAACAACTCTAAATAAGTAATGACACCCAAAACATGCCCAACAACTCAACCATACATAGCTTTCGAACGATTTACAAAATCAAAAATACAAAAGGTTGGGAAAGATCCCCAAAACACACCATAACTTCCAGGAAACAATTCTTAAATAAGTAATGACTCTCAAAATGTGTCCACAACTCAACCATACATATCCTTCAAACAATTTATGAAATCATAATACCAAAAGTGTATTATTATCATCAAATAATTCCATGTGAGAGATAAATTAGCAAAAGAACACTCTTAAGATTTATTTATCAAAATACCCAAACATCCCAAATATATGCATTTTTCAAGCTTTAATAAAAAAATGTACAAAATGAACAAAACTCACTAAATAACCCACATATTTGATAAATATCAAATAAAATATATTAATACTTCAAATGGACAATTTTGGCATATACATAGTTTTCACAAATCGACTTGAACTCACCTTGCTAGGTTAAGTTATACCTAGATTCCAAATCCAAATACTAGTTTCCCAAAGGTGAGGCTTGAGATCCCTAACCAAGTCCTTCCAAGAAAAATCTTCAAAACTACCAAGCAATCTAGGAGATACCAAATATCAATGCATACTCCAAATCTACGTAGTACCAAATATCAATGCATACTCCCTAAGCAACATGTCGACGGGTTATAGTGCCATTTTTTAACACCCTAAAAATCAGGGCTAATTTAAACCTCAATTTGTCACAAAATTTAATCAAAAGATCTTCCAAACTTTATACATAAGCAAAGAAATTAACTATGAGGGTCATATTTACAAATACTGAATTCTTCAAATAACCTATTAATCTAATCATGTCTCTATATTTAGATTAACTAGGTTATCTAAGCAATCCATAAAAAAGCCTCATTGTTAACTAACTTCTCCGCTATCCCAAAAAGCTCTCGTCTCACATCCATTTATTTCCAGGAGCTAGTACCTGGTAAGAAAATATAATTTGAAACGATTAGGCTAACGCCTAGTGAGAACATTCGGTTTCAAAATAATACTTTTAAAATCAATGTAAACAAGGCATAACAAACCTGGTTTACCTTTTTCTTACCATATGTATCAACATCTTACGATGACGGGGTTAAACCCGATTCCATGAATAAGACCGACACCAAGTCTGTCATGATATCATGTTCAAGAGCCCACTACGAATCTCCACGGATTCTAGATTAATGCTCATATCCAAGAAATCACAATTACACATGTCAATTTCTTGGAAAGGAAGTAGAGATTACAATTAAGCCATGCCTATCTCTTTTCTTCCTTAGAAATCGGGAATTACGATTAATCCACGCCTATCCCACGATTTCTCATAAATGTGAAATAGGAATTACGATTAATCCACGCCTATTCCTTATTTCACCTAAACGGGAATTACGATTAGTCCACGCCTATTCCACGTTTATTATACACACTTGAATTACGATTAGTCCACGCCTATTCCATGTGTTCATAAAAACTAGTGCCTATGGATCCATTACACTTATTTGTACTCGTGCAGGTTATTGCTTAATATAAATCATTTTCAAATAACATTAATGAAGACTTGGAGAAAACTATCTATTTGGGCATGGAAATCGTGCGGGACAGAAAGTCCCAAAAACTCAGGTTGACACAACGAGCATATATTTAGAAAATTCTAAAGAGGTTCAATCTTGATGGTGCCAAGACGTCTAGCATTCCGCTACCGAAGCACATCAAGATTACAAGTAAAGATTGTCTGAAGGACGACAAGGAGAAGGCCGAAATGTTTAAGGTTCCATATCCTAGTGCGGTCGGGAGTCTTATGTATGCCATGGTGTGTACCCGACCCGATCTCGTACATTGTGTCGGAGTGGTGAGTCGGTTTCTTGCGAATCCGGGTCGATCACATTTGGCAGCTGTTAAAACAACATTCCGATATTTGAAGGGAACCGAGAAACATGGTCTTATATTTGGTTTGCACAATAACTGTGAAATTGTTGGATATTGTGATTCTGACTATGCAGGTGATCGAGTTGGTTGGAGATCCACATCCGGTTATGTATTTACCTTGGGTGGAACAGCCGTCGGTTGGAGATCACGGTTACAGTCTCTTGTTGCATTGTCGACCACAGAAGCTGAACTTGTTGCGGCGGTTGAATCTGCAAAGGAAGCGGTCTATTTGAAAGAACTGATAAATGACTTGGGCTTCGAGCAAACTTCCGTACGCATTCCCTGTGATAATCAAAGTGTCATTCATTTGGCAACTAATTTAGCTTTCAGCTTTCGGACAAAGCACATAAATGTGCGTGATGCATATCTTGTTAGGTTACATGAAGCAAAGGTCGTCTATTTGAAAAAAGTTCTGACAGACGACAATGTCGCTGATATGTTCACTAGGTCGCTACCGCCAGCTAAGTTTGGGCATTGCTCAAACTTGATCCAGCTCCGTTTGTGTTAGTGTTGTTGGACACTTTGCGGGAGAGAGAAGGTATTACCACATGTGACAAAACGACATCTTTGGGGAGTTATTACTTGGAACGTGTTCTTGGAGTTGTTGAACTCGTTTGTTTCGTTGAGATTGCACACTTGAGGATTTTGCTTTTGGCTTTGACGGGTGATGGCCGAGCCGAAGCTCGTCACGGTTAAAATGCATTTGGTTACCTCGTGTCAATCTCTATCAGCTATTTGCTCGTATTCGTTGGAGTGGGATTTGTTTCGCTATCAAGGATCACGTGCATCATTGTGGAGTGCTATAATATATTAATACATATTAAGAAAGGATGCTACACGTGATATATATATATATATATATATAGGGGCTTAATCAAATGAGAACTAGTTAGTTTGTGGTAACTGTGAGATCCAATGTGAGCCAATCATTTTATTATATTAATTTTATTTATTTAATTAATAGGTAAGGGTGTATAAGTAATTTGATTAATTATAATTTAAATATTATTTAATTTCTTTGGCAGTTATCAATCTAAGATAGTTTCCTTCATTATCTCAACAAATTGATTTGTGATTATCCATTACTGTATATAGCTATGTCCAACTTAAACCCTTTGAATAATGGCTCCCCATCAAGTACAACGACACCAATGTTAAAGAAAAGCCGACTTTGAGAGCATGCATCGCCCTTCTCCGATCATTTTCATCCACTTTCCAGATTTTCCGGCAAACTATCGGAAGTCATCTTTGACCCACTTTGCAGGAGGCGGTACGTGGTGGTTATAGAGGCGGTGGATACGTCCGCTTCTTCTTGTTGTTCTTGTTCTTGTTCTTCTTCTTTTTCCGTATTCTGCAATTTTCTCTACAATACAAGTAAAACCATATTCGTCATCGCCGCCACCATTCTTTTAAAAACTTGGCGTCGATGTCGGAAGGAGCATCACTAATGACGTTATGTGCAAGCAAAGAAATCGAGATCACTAAACTGTGGTTAATCTTTTCGATGAGTTATTGGTCATCAATAGAGTGGAGATAACATCACCGGATTTATTGTTGTCGAAGAGTTTCATTGTACATGGAATCGTACGACCATTCGCCATGGGAAAGGTTTCTAGCATTTCCATATAAATCACACCGATCAGTTCATCTATTGCTTGTATTTCTGCTACTTCATTAATAAGTGATATGAAAGTAGTAATGAATGTGATGATGAATTCGATGACAATATGTATCACAATGGGTATCACATTGGTATCATAGAAGTTCTTGGGTATTACCAAAGTAATGAATGTGATGATGAATTGGATGGCAGTAGGTATCACAAAAGTTCTTGGGTATCACAATAGTAACGAACGTGATTATGAAATGGATGGTAGTATGCATCACAATGGGTATCACAGTGGTATCACAAAAGTTCTTGGGTATCGCAATAGTAACGAACGTGATTATGAAATGGGTGGAAGTAAGTATCACAATTGGTATCACGATTGGTATCACACTTGTATCACAGTTGGTATCTCACTGGTATCACGATTGATATCACAATGTATCTTGTATGTATTTTGGGTATCACATTGAAGATTGTGTATATTATTTTTACTTGGTGTTCGCCGGAATAAGTTGGCCGGAGATCGGAGAGAGAAGAGAGGATATTTCACAATACCTAAAATGCTTCTTAATTAAAATCTAAAGTCATAAATACCAAAATTAATAATTTCCTAATTTATGGGTTGATTTATGGTTGAGATTGGATCTCACGGGTACCACAAACTAGATAGTCTTCCCTTGAATGACCCCCCTATATATATATATATATATATATATTACTAAAATACCTTTATGCTTGGTCTCCAAGTTGGTACCTCAAATTACCAATTTGCCCTTATTCTTGGCCTCAAAGTTCTTCTCCCACTATAAATTAACATGCATGCAAGGAGAAAATAAAACCAACCTATACACTTGATACTTGAAGTCATCTTATTTCCTTGTTTTTCCTCTCGGTTGGTTCGTATATACACACACACACACACATATATATAGGGAGAGGTTCAAATAAGAAGTGCTAACTATATGAGAAGTAAAGAAGTGATCTTAGCCATTCATTCGGTCAAGATCGGCGGATTTGACCGAGAAGCAGCGGATAATTCTTCGCGTGGTCTGCACAAGATAGAGGGGTAGTTTCGTAAAAAATACGCGGGACGAGTTCATATATGAATCTGTGTGATTCACATATGAATTATACGTTCATATATGAATCTTTGTAATTCACATATGAACTCTTTTTAACTAATTCATATATGAACATTTGTGATTCATATATGAACCTTTGTGATTCATATATGAATCAGTTAATTAGTTCATATGAGATTTAGTTAAAAAACGTTCATATATGAATCACAAAGGTTCATATATGAATCAGTTAATTGGTTCAACTGATTCATATATGAACCTACGGTTAATTAGTTTCATATATGAAACACAAAGGTTCATATATGAATCAGTTAATTGGTTCACCGATTCATATATGAACCTACAGTTAATTAGTTTCATATATGAAACACAAAGGTTCATATATGAATCACAAGGTTCATATATGAATTAGTTAAAAAGAGTTCATATGTGAATTACATGGGTTCACATATGAATAAGTAGTTCACATGTGAATCACACAGGTTCATATATGAACTCGTCCCGTGTTTTTGTAAAAGTTACGAAATTGTCCTTCTATTTTTGGAACAGTCACAACTTTTGACCAGTCAAAGCCGCAACTTTTGACCAATTAAAACCGATGTTGATCGAATAAATGGACAAAATTACTTCTCTACTTCTCATATATTACCAATTCTCATTTGAACTTGTGGCTATATATATATATATATATATATAGAGAGAGAGAGAGAGAGAGAGTGAGAGATAGAGAGAGAAAGGGGGAAGATATTGGTAGCTGATTAGTTGATCAAGAAAATCTCGATAACACGTTGTAATCTCTCCCGGTTGGTAATAAACTCTTGCTCTATCTCTCGTTGGTAGACGTACACTATCACATCGACAGTGGAACCACGTTAAATCCCGGTGTTGTTGGTGTGATCTTGCCCTATAGATATACACACACACACATATATATATATATATAGATCCCGTCGATAGATACACTTATATATATCTTGCTATATATATTTATAGATAATAACGTTTCCATCGTTTATCTCTCTCTCTCTCTCTATATATATATATATATATAGAGAGAGAGAGAGAGACGGATCTAGAAATTTTAGATATGGGGGTCGAAGTGCAAGCAACATGATATGACAATATAATAAAACGTAAATAAAAATGTATATAAATAAACAAATAACATTAAGAATTTAAATATTTAACCATCCCTAATATTAATAAACACAATAATATTAAAAAATATCAAATAACCAAAAAATATAAAGCAAAAAACCAAAAATAAAATAAAACAATACCTAAGTTTCTTGAAGAATTGGATTGTTGAATATTTGAAGAATTGGATTGTTGAAGGTCCAATGTCGGAGGTGTGCCGACTGCCGGAGGTCGACCGGAATTCTGGAAATAAGACGGTGGGCATGGACCGAGAATGAAAAGGATTAAAGGAAGGGTTAGCGGTAAATGCAAAAAGATTAAAAAGGTTCTTTTTTTCTATTGGGACTTTTTTTTGTGGAGGTGGATCCACAATAATCAAAATACATAATATTAAATGGGTCAAAAGGTTTTGGTCTTTTAAAAATTGGGGGTCAAACCAGTTTTTTAAATAGGGTTATTTAGTAAAATTTATTTTATATATGTATATGTATTTGACCAAATAATTTTTTATGGGTGTCAATTGTCCCCCATATCACAAAGGTACGTCCGCCCCTCTCTCTCTCTCTCTCTCTCTCTCTCTCTCTCTATATATATATATATATATATATATATATATATATATATATATATATGTGTGTGTGTGTGTTTCGTGTGGGTTTAATTTTCTACGTTAGAGAATTATTGTTAACATTTAGATTATTGTTATCCGCATTTGTTGTTGGGTTTATTGTGTATTTGGATTTCTATTCGTTTTGGGAACTTAGAAATCATTTGAGAGCTTCTCGTAATTTTGGCACGATAAAATTTTCAGAACAATTTAAACATTTTCCAACGTAACATGATTGAAAACTGGACCAACGTGAATTGGTAGAATATATGTTCAGTGTTTACAATTGGTCTAGAAGTAAGCCAATAAATAGTTGTTATTCGACAACAGAAGCGAGCATAATCAATTAATAACGGATCTGTAAATGAAATAAAGATCTAGAATGGAAGCAGCATGCATAATCCATTTTCTTTTGGTTCGTTTGTTTTGTTGCTCCTATATTCTAAATTTGTTTTTTTTTGAACGGCAGATAAACACACACACACGTTCCCGGGGTGTCCGAGGCCCAACTTAAGGGTAGCCCGACTAATCCCCGTCGACCCGACCGACCCTATGGATCGATCCGACTAGCGCACGGCCCATTGGTGGCACACGGTATAGCCAGCCCCAAAGGACCAGGCCCAAAGTCTGGATATCGCCAGGATGCATCCCCAGGGTTCGAGCTTGAGGGACATAGGCATATTCCAGCACTACCCCCAAGCCTTTACCACTAGGCTAACACCCCTTTGATCCTATATTCTAAATTGAATAAGCATCAAAGTCAAATGAAGAAATGTGAATTCTGGCGATGGTCCTGCAGGGTACGTCTTTGTATGAAACCGATTTTTATGACAAGTCATGGTTTGAGATGTTGACACGCTTATGAAAATGCTGTTTGGTTGACATTTTTTGTCATCTTATTATTTGTCTCCTTCAATTCCAACATGTAATTACTAATTAAACAAACATGTTTTTTTTGTTAATTACGTTTATCGTTTTTAATATTTGAATTTCATTTTTATTTATATAAACCGATTTATTAAAAGTCGTAGGATCTTAACCGACTCGAAATTGATTCCTAATTTTTCTTTTAATAATACTAAAAATAAATTTTCCAATCTAATCTCATATATAATTTAAAAGAAGTGTTTAACTATAAATCCGGCCAACCTATAAAACTTTGAGTGCTGAAAAATGACATCATAAAACCGAAAAAGTCCCTTGAAAAATCAACCAAAAAACTTAAAGTATCATCGAAACCAACTAAAAAAACTTAAAAAATCCCTCGAAACAGTGGTATATATTCTGCTAAAAATACATATTTGTGGGCCTTTGATCCACCTTAAAAGTGTATGTGCTCCGCAAAAGTCTTGGATCCGCCGCTAACTATGATACCTAAGGCTATGATTCTCGACTTCTCGTCAAAAGTGTGGATTCCCTTTCGTGGGCAATACATATGTTGGACTAATTTAAACTTGGGTTCTTTAAATAATTTTAAGCAAAATCTCAAGCATTTGAGCAAGTCTAGTCAAACAACACATAACTTGAACTACATATCTTGTCTTTTAAGCTTGTTTAACAATGCATTAATAAGAGCATCTCGTTTTTCAGATCTTACTTCGTCTCTCATTATTCTCTGCTCTTCCCTCTCCCTCCACCTCCGATCCAACATCATTCTTTCGTTCTCCAATGCCTCCATCGTCTGCCGCCACTCCATTTCCTTCAATCTCCTCTCTTCTTCCTTGGCCTCAAACGTTTTCATCCATTGTAACTCCATCTGCATTTGTTGATTCATGAATTCCTCGAGCATCTCCTTAATATTCGTGATATTGGAGATGGGATTCTTTATTATTGTATTACTCTTTATGACCTTCTGTTTCTTGTTCTTGCATCCACTCGTCGTCTTCTCTGGATCACTTTCTTCCTTGTCGTCGTCATCATCTGAAGACAATTGCAACACCCTCTTTTTAGATCCGCTTGCTATGCCTTCTGCTTCCATCCATAGCATCCTTTGTATTCGACCAGAGAAAATCGCTTGTAGATCATTGTAGAATGGAAATTGTTGCCTCATACCATCGTCTTCCATCGTCTCACAACCCTAGATTTTTAATTCCAACAATCCAACTTTAGTTTATTCCATTTCATATTATAGTATTAATTAGCCTTCTAGATATAACAAAGTTGGTGTCATGCATGGTGGTATGGTTGCACAAACAAACATAATCGTCATACAATTATATATATATGTAATTAGACGATTAAAATAAGAGCTTTTAACATATTTACATGTTGATAAAGATAAGGTACACCGCAAGAAAATGGTCTTAAACCTAAAGAACATGACAAAAATTGAGAATATTACTCAATAAAAGTGATGACAAAGATAAAGAGTGTTAATTACCCGATAAGTGAGTGTGTAACGGCTGTTAACCGGTAAGCGCTTAACAGATAAAAATGTTGCATAAAGATATCGTTTTAATTGACTAAAATTTTACCCAGCAAGTTAAGTGATCGTGTTGATTATTATTTATAAACATTTACCGGGTAATTAAGTGTTGGGTAAAGGCCACTTAATTTCATTGCTAACACCATATATTTGACCAATAAATTTGTAGGAATATGTCAACATAGACAAGATAGAAAGTTTCATTACAAGTCGGATGAGATTTCTTGTGTCTTTTCAAGTAAGATTTTTATGCTAAATTTTAATTGGATTCATAATATATATATTTTCTTCAAGATCGACTCATAATTAAAAATCTTTCATATGTGAGTAAATTAATCGACATGATGAAAAGTTTGTCCAGACTACCAATACATATATACACGTCTCTGATAATAATTCAGTGTACATACAACTCATAAATATACACTCAGCAAATCCTTGTCATTTCTATGTTAATTAAGTATTTCCCAATAAATATTTATCTGAGAATTAACCGATGAACTTCGAAATGAATACCCATTAAATTCCTTGAACAAATATAGTCCATGGGTTCAAAGAATAGTTACTAGTTAATTAACCGGAAGGGTGTCACTACAACGCCAAATATGTCTTAAATTACTAATATATTACTGTATATTTAGGACTTTAGTTCATAGATGGAAATAATTGTGTTTCATATGTGAATATGTTACATAATTTTTTAATGGTGTTATATGATTTATTCCTAAAGCATTCTAGGGTTTGATAGAATTAGCGAGTCTATCTTTTCTAGAAGAAGCTTTTTAAGAATGATTCCAACCCCTCGACCACCAGATTCAAGAGACTCGGTTATAAAACATTTCAAATAGAACCCAAGAAAACCGAAGATCGAGCTAGGGTTTAATCTTATATATATGTATGTAAGAGAGAGAGAGAGAGAGAGAGAGAGAGAGAGAGAGGGTTTAATCTATATATATATATATATATATATATATATGCATGTATGTATAAGAGAGAGAGAGAGAGAGAGAGAGAGAGATTTAGGGTTCAACAGCAGACTTAGAAAACAAAGTATATATCTCTTCATTTTTCAGATCCAATCTAGAAAAAAGAACACACAGAGAAACACAGTGAAATTAATTAACACAGAGTGCAAACCTTATAACGTGTGACAAGATTCTTCCATTTGGCTTTGCACTGCTCAGCACTACGATTATAACCCATCTCCTTCATTTTTGTCGATATCACTTCCCAAAGAAGCTTATTACGTTTCGTTTCCATGAACGTTGGATCTAACTCCGCCCGTATCATCAACAAATCCCGCGTTTCTTGCACACTCCATTGCGGAAGCCTGTCGTTTCCGCCACCACTGCCCGTGCTTGGATCGAGGCCTACAGTACTCATATGCATATGATGAAGGTGCCCATGGTCCATATATATATATATATATGTATTTCTTGAAATATTTGGAAAAAGAAATTAATGGTGGGTATGGTTGGAGATGCGATTCTGAAAGGAAAAAGATAGGTTGATGAAGAATTATAAGGCTCTACTATATGGTGGTTTTTGGCGTGTTTGTGTGAATTCAAGGTGTGAAAATGGTTAATAATAATAAATATATTTGGTGATACATCAGGTGGCAAAATGAAGGCAAATTTGTAATTTGGTTGCGTTTTTGGCATGAAAATGGAATAGTAAGCAAGCACGCAATAATTATTTGTACGGTACAAATATTTAAAACCTGAAAATGTGAGTTGGAAAAAACCAAATAAATCTCTCCCCCCCCTCCTTCCTCATCCTTCTACGCGGTAGTACGGTACCCGTCCTTTCTTTCTCTTTAATCGTTTAATTTTTCTTATTTGATATATAATTTTCAAACAAATTCTTTAGAAAGAAAATTAATCATCGATAGAAGTAAAAATTAATATTAAATTAAAAGAATGTATAGATTAAAATAAAATATATTAATATCAAGTAATGATCATTAATAACTAAAAAATGAACAAATAAATTTAAATACAATTTATCACAAAATGAAAATGTTTTTAAAATATCTTATTGTTTCAAAATTCGGGTTAGATTGAAAGTACTAATAAACCTAAGTAGTTTTAAAATTAATTTGTCAAATTTTTTAAATACGATATATTTCGCACAATTTGGGAGCCGATATACTTAGAGGTTGAAGTCGAGTTCAAAAATCGGAACTTTCTAGCCATTAGAGGAAAATGGATCCTCGCTTAAGGCATCGTGTGGTATTATCAACATCAACGCTCCGCATGAAGTGAGTCTCAAAGTCACGCTTTGGAATCAGATCACTGATCTTATTAACCCCGACTCTGATGCGATCTGGATCATGTGTGGTGATATCAACGAAGTCAGGAACAAGGAAGAAAGGAAAGGGTCTGTCTTCGATGCTAGATTTGTGTTTCTTTTAACCTATTTTATTGAATCTAATGGCTTGATTGATATTAAACTTGAAGGTCGGTGACGCAGCGTAGGTTTGCGGAAGGATCGACAAGCGTCTAAACCCTTTGATAAACGTGATTACGAATTGTAAAACACGAAGAACTAGAGAATCCACTCTAAAAATAAGAACTTTATTAATTTATCAACTGATTAACAAGAGAACCCTAATACCCTATTTATAATCTAAATTACTAAAAAAAGATAAATACTAAACTATTAAAGATAAATAAGAAAATTAAAACTTAATCCTAATTTAAGATTAAATAACTAAAAGATAATACTATAATTAAATAATGGAAATTAACAAAGAATAACTAAAAGGAACATGGATTTGAGATGGTCACGTGGAACATGGATTTGGGATGGAGTGTGGCAATGTCTTGCGCGTCTCATGGCGCGGCTTAACCCGCGCCACTAAGGGCGCCAGGAACTGTATTGTTTTTGGTTCTTTGTGATTCGGCTTTCGATTCTCGCTGCCATTTCCCCTACAACTTAATTGTAACTCGTTTCGATCGCTGTTTATGATTCTTGACTTGTTTCTTTTCCGATGCAAAACTCCGAGTCTTTTTTGGGCTCGTTTACCTTTTTGAGTTCGTTTATTATTATTTGTAAAACCCTTAATTATCCCTCGAATTCTTCGAATTCTCCCTGTATCAGTCACCCTCACTTGAAAAGAACTCGTCCTCGAGTTCACTTGAAAAGCAGCTTTACCCGGCTCGTAGAACATGCGTTTTGTCAAACCACTTGGATGCATAACTCGGTCTTCAAAATTTAAAGTTTTCGACCGGTCTTTAGAATCCAACGGAAGTTGTCGTTGACGTTGTTTCCATACGAGCGATATTTTTTCAAACTCGTAAGGGTGAGAGATTAGAGTAACGTTACCGGGAATTATTGCACTTTGAACCGGAGCCGTGGGTGCTTGAATAGTGGAAACATCACCTTCGGGATCATCGACTTTGAACGGTTTTATTGGCTCGAGGATGTCTTTCGGTATCTTGCTTTCGGTTTCTTTGGTCGGGGATCTGCTATTTGTTGCCGACTCTTTTCGGGATGTTACAGGTTTCATGTTGTGACTTTGTTCCGATGGTAACGACCTTGTCTTCAACCTTGGCCGACAAGACTTCCTCCTTTTCCGGTGGTCTTTTCGAAACGGGCGGTTGATTGACTAGGGGCGAAATCGAGTCCGTAATACGGCTATTGTGGTGGCTCTTCTTGTTGGGGCTTTCATCGAAGCTATTAATCGATCTCATGGCAATCTTTTGGTCGCCCCAACGAAATAGTATGATGTTGGCTTGGCTCTTGTAGGTTGCATGATTATCGCATTGCCACGGTTGATCCAACAGAATGTGGCAAGCGTCCATGTCAAGGACATCACATATGACCTCTTCTCGATAGTGTTTCCCGATCGATATGGGCACCCGGCAAGTTTGCGTGACCCTAACTTGAAAGCCATTCTTGACCCACTCAAGAGAATACGGGGCTTCATGTGGTTGAGTAGGTAGGTTAAAGTAATCGACTAACTTTTGGGACACGAGGTTTACACAACTTCCATCGTCGATAACTAAGTTACATACCTTTTTGTGTATCGAACAATGCGATCGGAAAAGATCCTCGTGTTGGCTTTCTTCCTTTGACGAAAGGAGTATTCGTTGAAGTACGACGTGGATCTTTTCTTGGGAATCTTCCTCCTCCTCCTCGGATTCGGAACTCGATGGATCGACCCGGTTAAGGTTGCCATTAAATGGCGCCTTAGCCGGTCCTTCAAACATGTCTCTTCTCCGACGGTTGTCGTTGACGATGTTGGGTTGAAGCCTATTAACAACTGCTGTCAGGTTCGTGAGTGTTGTGGATAAGGCCACATCCGACTCAACCAAAACTGCTCTGGTAGCGAGTTGTTGATCTGCCATGATGGTGAAAAGACAGGCGAATCCTGCTCTGACACCACTTGACGCAGCGTAAGTTTGCGAAAGGATCGACAAGCGTCTAAACCCTTTGATAAAAGTGATTACGAATTGTAAAACACGAAGAACTAGAGAATTCACTCTAAAAATAAGAACTTTATTAATTTATCAACTGATTAACAAGAGAACCCTAATACCCTATTTATAATCTAAATTACTAAAAAAAGATAAATACTAAACTATTAAAGATAAATAAGAAAATTAAAACTTAATCCTAATCTAAGATTAAATAACTAAAAGATAATACTATAATTAAATAATGGAAATTAACAAAGAATAACTAAAAGGAACATGGATTTGAGATGGTCACGTGGAACATGGATTTGGGATGGAGTGTGGCAGTGTCTTGTGCGTCTCATGGCGCGGCTTAACCCGCGCCACTAAGGGCGCCAGGAACTGTATTGTTTTTGGTTCCTTGTGATTCGGCTTTCGATTCTCGCTGCCATTTCCCCTACAACTTAATTGTAACTCGTTTCGATCGCTGTTTATGATTCTTGACTTGTTTCTTTTCCGATGGAAAACTCCGAGTCTTTTTTGGGATCGTTTACCTTTTTGAGTTCGTTTATTATTATTTGTAAAACCCTTAATTATCCCTAGAATTCTCCCTGTATCAGTCGGAAATTTACTTGAATGTGCGCGAGCGGCTCTAAGCTCAGTAAGCTCGACAGGTTTCGGTCTTCGGTCAATTTCTTTGATCACTAGATAAACGCGGGTGCGATGACTCTGGCCAGACTACATCCAGACCATTGCCCGATCCTTTTAGACTCGAAGGGTATCGACTTCAGCCCGATTGCTTTCAGATTTTTTAACTCCCGGCTTCAAGATAAGGACTTCGAATAAGTTGTTTCGTGTTGTTGGAGTAGCGAGACAAGTGTGGAAAACGTGCTCTAAAAAATGGAGGTGTTTTCCAGAAAACTCGGGCGATTAAAAAATCGAATCAAAGAGTGGAGAACTACCCGCTACCCATGTGAAGGAGAATAATCTCCAGGTGGAGCTTTTAAAAAGGAAAATTATTGATTTGGACATCCTGGCGGAATCTTCGAAGCTGGATAAGGACAATATCAAAAGCAGAGCTGAGGCAACACTCCAACTATATGAGCTGGAGTCTCTTAAATCTCATGACTTAAAGCCAAAGGCCAATTCTACGTGGGTATTGAAAGGGGACGAGAACATTCGCTTTTTTCATGGGTTGGTTAGGAATAACATAAGGCGTTTACGAATCCACGATCTCAATATCAATGGGTTCTGGACTAGCGAGCCGGGGAAGATTAAGAAAGATGTTTTCTCCTTCTTCAATTATAAATTCTCTAAGACGATACGGGTCACACCGAAAATTAAAAGTTGTAGGTTCTGAACAATTTCAAACGAACAAAAATCCAAATTGGAGAATTCCATTTCCTTCGAAGAGGTAAAATAAGTTGTACGTATCTGCGGAAACGAGAAAGCTCCGGGCCCGGACGAGTTCACGTTTGCCTTTCTAAAAAAGAATTGGGACACTATTGGAGGGGACGTCTTCGCAACGGTGAAATTCTTTGAAGAGCATGGCATGATTGATCTGGGTAGTAATTCTTCATTCTTTCTCTTATTCCTAAATCCAAAGACCCAATCTATCTCTCAGATTATCGACCGATCAATCTTGTCGGGTCTTTTAGCAAAATTGTTTCTAAGGTTCATGTAGAAAGGCTCAAAACGATGCTGGATTCTGTGGTCAGCTAGCAATAATCTTTTTTCATCAAGGGCCGGAACATTCTTGATGGTCCACTTATAGTAAATGAAGTTATCAATTGGTCCAAGACTATAAACAAAAGGTGGGCTTCGAAAAGGCATTTGGTACTCTTAATTGGGGTTACTTGATGATATTATCTTGCAAATGGGGTTTGGGGTTAAATGGACGTCGTGGGTGCGGGGATGTCTTTCAACCGCCAAAGTCTCGGTTCTGGTTAATGGGTCTCCGACTAAAGAGTTTCTTATGAAAAAGGTGTGAGGCAAGGTGATCCCACCACACCGTTTCTCTTTATTTTGTCCGTTGAGGAGCTGAAAATTGCGATGGAAGCAGTTGTTGATAGGGGTTATTTTGGGGAATTTCGTTCCCTAAAAATGTCCCTAACATAGTCGATAACAAACATAATGAATTTAGTGAGAATTCTAAGGTGCTTCCATCTTTCTTCTGGCCTCAAGGTCAATTTTAACAAAAGCAAAGTAATGGGTGTCAACGTCAATTCGGAGGAGGTGTTGGATATGGCAAGGAGAACGAAGTGTAAAGACGGCTCCCTACCTTTTGTTATCTTGGAATGCTGGTAGGAGTAAAGATGTCCAATGTTGAAAGTTGGTTTCCACTCATAGACAAATTGCAACGCAAACTTTCTAGTTGGAAGGCCAAAAATCTTTTGTTTGGAGGGAGATTAACCTTTTTCAAGGAGATTTTTGGAAGTCTGGGGTTGTATTTGTTCTCCATATACAAAGCTCCAAAAAAGGTGATAAAAATTCTTGAAAGCATTCGGGCGAGATTCTTTTGGGGGAGACGCGTGTAAATTGAAAATCTCTTAGGTTGCATGGAACTCAACCATCAACAGAAACAATCATGGCGGACTTGGTATCGGGAGTCTTGGTGCTCTTAACTTAACTCTTCTCGGAAAGTGGTGGCAGACATTTAGTACTGACACCGGGGAGGTTATAGCGAGAGGTTATTGCTTCCCTTTTTGGTCCTAACGGAGTTCTTGTAACGAGAGGGGAAGGGCTATTCCGCGGGGGCCGGGGGGGGGGGGGGGGGCTTTGGAGCACCATCAGGAAGCTTAATAAAGAGGCTTCAACTTATAACATACCATCACTTGATCTATTTTCTTTTAATGTGCACAACAGATCTTCAGGTTGGAAGCTCGAAAAAGAAAGAAGATTCTCGGCCTCCTCGCTTAGGATGGACATAACATGAGTTGGAATTGCTTTGTAGTGGGCATAAATTAAACCTAGTCAAAAGACCATCTATTTATCAACTTCTTAACTAGTAAATAAATCAGGGCGTTGATAACTTCTTGGTGCAAAACGTTTTCCCTTATGGCTGATTCTATTCCCGATCTTCTAGATGTAGTTGGCGATGTTAACACAAGAACAATCAAGGTTTCGATTTTGAGAGATGTCATTGCTGCATATTTTTTGTTCAAATGGCAACATCGGAACTTACTCATCTTCAACAACAAAGGGTCCCCGTCCAGTATTATCGCATCTAAGGTGATTTCAACCTCTTTTCTGTAGGTTAAAAATAGATCTAGAAAGGGGGAGGCCATTACTTGGGAGAAATGGTGATGTAATCCTTTAAAGTTAGTTTGACGTTTCTTGTTCTATCTTGTTCTCTAGCTTCTCGCTAGCTCTTAGGTGAATAAAATCTTACTGTTCCAAAAATAAGTTTCAATTCGTTTTTTTATGATTAATAATTATACGTATTAGTAATTTGATCGTTAACTTGACATTTTTTTAAACTATATATTAAACAAATTTAGGGGCTATTTGTTTGGCTCTGAATGAAGCCATCTAGATCACAATGTCTGAAACGATCAGACACATGTTTGTTTGACATGCCTTTTTAATAGATCTAAATCATTCAAATAGGTCTGATTCGCTCACTCACCACTCCATCCCACATATAATTCAAATTGCTCACTATTCCTAGTTTTCCCTTCTCTCTCAACGGGCGCGTCATTCTCATCACGCTCTCGATTCACTCATCAAGACTCACAATTCGTTCATCAATCGGTATCAACAACTTCACAAAACCTGCTCAACAACATCATTTTCTCCTCCTTCACTCTCTATCATTGTCGATTGAAGAGGTAACCATCAATTTCTCTGCGATTTTATACTTTTGGTTGGCTCGGTCTCATTTATTTGGATCGATTTCTCCTACCATCGATTTCTCTTTGTTGAATGATGTTATATCGATTTCATGATCCAAATTTTCTAGGGCTTTATACACTACTTTTTATGATCCAAAACTTCTAGGGTTTTATACCATCGGTTTTTATTCTGATTATAGATGGTCACTTAAATTATTGCATTTATATGACACGATCATGCTCTCATGTTCTACTAGACACATGCTACCCTTCACTTGAAACCACCTTATGTCTGTTCAAAATTTAAAATAACTAGGACCCAACTGTGTTATATAGTCCTGGGGTCTAAACTGATTTGTAAAAAAATAGTGGCAATAGAGGCACGTGTTTAGGTTTGTATTTAAAGTCAAACGACAAATGTTTGTAAGATTGAAAACCATATGTGCAATAAAACATTGTGCATCAAGCATACTGGTTCACATGAAACTTGGATGAACTGGTCCCTTTGAGAACCATGCATGTCCTTATGGTCTTGTCCCCATGGATAATGTTGGTGAGAGTTCACAACCAAAGAGACGTAGGATAAATTGGAAAAAAGGATTGTGGTGTAAACCTTTCTTGAAGCATGTATACATGAAGTCACTATACATGGACGAGAAGGCACTAGTCTTAAGGCGCGCTCATGGAAGAATGTTGTGGAGACGCTTAAAAACAAACATAATTTCGTCGTGGATCAAAAACAAATGAAAAACCATTACGATTACTTGAAAGCGAAATACAATGCATAGGTGAGACTAAAACATAAAACGGGGAACGTGTATGACCCAACAACCAACACGTTTAATTTAACTAAGGAGGAATGGCAAATAGAAATTGAGGTGAATTCTTTATACTTTTATCATTTCATATATTTTTTTTTCAGTTGGTATCTTTATTAATATTATTTAAATAATATTTTTAAAACATAAAAGAAAATATGTAGAACCATTAAGGAGTACAGGACTGCTCTTTCCCAATCTTTGTGCTCAACTATTTGATGGAGTTCAAGTAACGGGAATTGAAAGTCATGGGCCACATTCTAGTATTCTCGACAATATTGACCCACTTTCTGATCACTCGAGTGAAGATGTTGTAGTTCCTAATACACAAGAAACCCCAACCCTAACTTTAGGACAAGAGTGTGATTCTCGTCCAGGAAAACAAAGCAAAAAGCGAAAAGGTAAACAAGTTGGTACCTCACAAGTTGAAGAAGATATTTCTAAGGCCGTGAAGGTAATTATGGAAAAATATTCGAATGATGTGCCTGCTTGCTTGGAAAAGTTAGGTGGACTTGGATGGGGAACGGAGCACCCATTGTACCACGTAGTCACTTTTATCTCAAGTGAAAATGTTGATTATAGAAAAGTGTGGTTGTGTTTAAAGACGAAGGGTTGTGAGGGTTGGGTTAGAATGATAGGACGAAAGCATGGGATCGCGTAGTTGGAGCATGTTTTGCTTTTGAACATTGTTGTGTTTTTGATATGATGTTAGCTTTTGAACAATGTTATGCTTTTGAACATATAACTTTTGGATGCTGAAATGAAAATGCAACTTTTGAATGATGTTGTTTTGTTACTTATGTTAAAAGTTTCATTCATGTTTTGTATTTTTTGTATTGCAAGGTACTCCATGGATGTTGAGGAAGAATTGAAGTTTTTGTTACATTTTTACTTGTATTTGAAAAGAAAAGCTACATCAAGAATTGAAAGGATAAGAGATAACAATTCATTGTTGACCGGACATGCATATACTCTAGAATTATTAAATGGCTCAAATACGCAATGGGTCTTGAATTGATGTGTCTTTCTCGAGATGCATATATACTACTATGCAACCATTTTAATCAAAAGAATTGGTTGCAAAATAGTAGGAATGCAAGTGTCGAGGAGAAGATGGAAATTTTGTTAACAATAATAGGTCACGATGAACGCTATAGAATGATTAAATGAAGATTTCAATACCTCAACAGAGACTATCCATAGATATTTTTAGTCAAGTACTACGAGCGATGACGAAATTTGCTAAAGAAGTCGTACGACCAATGTTCAATGAAGAAACCTCCATTATGTCTGAACGACAAGGAAATCTTCGAAGAATATTTCCGATATGTTTTTTTATATATTTGCAGAATCAGAACATAGTAACAAGTTTCTTATAATTTATATTTTTTTAATAAAGGGGGCAATAGGCGAATTAGATGGGACTCTCATACATGCAGTTGTGCCTGTTGATCAACAAGCTCGATATAGAGGCAGAGGTAGAGGTGAATGTTATCAAAATGTTTCGCGAGTTGTCATTTTATTATGGTATTCACTTATGTTTAGGTTGGATGGGAGGGCATAGCACGTGATGCTAGAGTTTTAAGAGAAGTTGCATTTAACCCAACATCTGGCTTTCCATTTCCTCCGCCAGGTATTTATAGTTTTTACTTAATATTAACTATTATTTATTTCCTATACACTTTACTTAACAATAAATGTTTTCTCACATGTTAAATGCAGAAAAATATTATCTTTCTGATGTTGCATATGCCAACACTCGTGGATTTCTGACTCCATATCGTAATATGAGATATTGGCTAGCTGATTTTTGACATCGACGTGCATTAACCAAAGAAGAAAGATTCAATCATGCCCATACACAACTCAAAAATGTTATCGAGTGTGCTATTGGTATATTAAAAGAAAAATTCTCAATTTTGAAGCAAATGACTCCTTATCCTTTTCGAATACAAAGAAATGTCGCAATTGCTTGTTTCGCGGTCCATAACTTCATAAGAAGATGCAATATGCAAGATCAATTATTCATGGATTACGACAATAACCCCAATATGTTCATTAATGAGTCACCTGAACAAATCGACGGAGGCAAGGAAGTAGATATGGATGCAACGCCTTAGGGTCCCTAAGACAACGAGTACATGGAAAATTTGTGTAATGAGATTGCAAATCAATTTGTGGTAAATGCTTCAAATTAGATGTTGTACACAAGCTATTGGGTTGGAATTTGCACTTCATGTGATGTTTTGTTATGTTAAAACTTGAACGTACATTGTTATGTGTGTTTGGATTGATATGATATCATGTATTGGCTTGGACCATTAATTATTTCTATTTTTTATTTAGAAGTTTCAGTCAAAACCTTTGCCCAAAAGTTACTTTTCATCCAATACAAAACTAGGGGTAAAATGGTAATTTTATGTCATTCAGACGGTTGATTTAGAGCATTTTCCAAACAATCATTTTCTATCTGACACTAAATCATATAGAGTCTCTTAATCATATTGCACTAAATCATCTAGTTTCTACAAAACAACCCCTTACATTTTAATCCAAGATAATAAAAAAGTGTTGATCCAAACCCTCAGTGATTTGATAATGACCCTGAGAAACACTTAGTGAAAATTGTAAGTAGACAATATTTATTAGAGTTTCACTATCAAAGATATAATACTAAGTCTGTTTAGTACCGCTGATAGGAAACTCATGTGCTTTAAATGTACACTTCAGCGAACACTATACATCAGTGAGCCCTGAGCCTGTTCAGTCTCACTGATGATCGCTGATAATTTATGTTGGTTACTTATGATCCCTGAAGACAAGATTCACGTCAACTATGTTCTACGTTGAAGTCGAAGATCAAGCCAAAGAACCAGCGACTAAGTCTACTAGTGACCTGATGCGGATATCAGCGAAGCCAAGACTTGTCCACTCAACGTGAAGTTTCAAGTAGAAGACTTCAGCGAACGCTAAAATTTATCATTCGCTGATAAAAGTTCATTCAGCGAACGCTGATCATGAAGCCTCCTCTACAAGCAAGTTTTGTCTTATCCCCTTGCACACCTCCGTATGATTTTTGTCAGAACGAACATCCCTTTTGTCCAGAATCGTACAACCAACTCTGCTACTATACTGTTTATCATGCGGCCACTAAGTTGTCTAATAAAGTCAAATCATGCAACCAACCAGAGGCTGCCACGTGTATAGGTATACTGACTTGCATTAAATGCATGCAGTATATAAAGGAAACCCTACTTCATTTTAAAGTGCTCGGCCATTCCTCTCTCGCTGAACTTTCTGTGTGAAAGAATACTCTCCTTAGTGTTCTTATTTTCTTAATCTCTATTTCTAGTGCAAGAACTCTTAGTGTTCTTATAGTTTATTTAGATTAGGTTTATTCCTTAATCTTGTTCCGCAACAAACTGTAAATTGTTTGATACATATCAATAAACAATTTAGAAAGATAAAAATCGTGTGTTTGTATTCAACCCCCCCCCCCCCCCCCCTCTTCAAACTTGTATAACCCCTTTGGGACCAACAAGTGGTATCAGAGCAGTTTGTTTAATCTGATAAACAAGATCTTGCTTATACTATCTATTTCTCTCTTCCTTGCTACTCTTCATTATGGCAAACTCCACAAATACAAACTATATCGATAATGACTCTCTTGCAAAACCCCCTAGATTTAGCAAAGATAATTTCAATCTTTGGAAAAATAGGACGATGCTCTTCTTGGAAGGTGTAGATCCCACTATACCTCACTATATCGAAAATGGACCATATGTTCCTTTCATGATAGACCCTGCTGTTCCAGCCACTGCTACTAGAGCTGCCATCCCTGAACGAATCATCCCCAGGGAAGTCACTCACTGGACTGATGAAGACAAGAAGAAAGTGGCCATCGATACTAAGGCCAGATCCATCATCTCAATGGCTCTTCCTGATGAAGTCTACCACTCCATCATGAACCTGAAGAGTTCTAAAGCCATGTAGGACACTATATGTGTTCAATACGAAGGTACTACTGAAGTCCAGGATTCAAGAAAGATCAACCTGGTAAGGCAGTACGAAAGTTTCATTTGTGGTAAGAATGAAACTCTCTCTGAAATACATCAACGGTTTAACCGTCTAATTATTGATTTAAAAACTGTTGGTAAGGAATATTCTAACTTTGAGATCCTGACAAAGTTTCTGGAAAGTCTTCCTGAAAGCTGGGACAATTATTCTATGTGTCTTAAGCTCTCAAAGGATCTGAAATCAATGACCCTCTCTACCTTATTTTGCACTATGCTCAATCATGAGCAGTCATGTCAACTTAAGAAGAATCTTGTAAAAGATTCCAAAAGCAAACTTGTTTCTTTACTCTCTTCTGAGTTGGTGCCTACTCAGCGTTCTACTATCACTATCACTGAGTTGGAATCTAACTCTGATGATTCATCAGAAGCTGATCATTCAAAACTTGATGAATCTCTAGCACTTCTGACCAATACTTTCAGGAGATTCGCCAGAAAGAGTAACTTCAGAAGAAATAAACCTCTTTGCCTCACTGACAAGCCTAAATCTTCAACTCCTGTAGATAAGGCCACTGCTACCTGCTTTAACTGTGAAAAAGTAGGACATTTTGCTAATGAATGCAGGTCAAATAAAATCTTCAAACCTTCATCTTCTTCCTACAAGAAATCCTCTAACCCCAGGGCTAGAGATGACAGATACCAGAAGCTGAAAGAAAAGTATGCTAAGCTGAAAGCATACAAAAAGAAAGGAAAAGGTCTGATCGCTGAAGATCATGACTGGGCTGCTTCTGATGAAGAATCATCTAACTCTAATGATGATGATGAGGCCAATCTCTTCCTCATGGCTCAAATAGAAGAAGAGGAAGAAAAAGCTGAAATTCTCTCTACTTCTACCTCTACCTCTCAGGTATCAAATTTTCTCACTGACACTTCCACTTTAGCCTTTAATGACGTTGATAGACGACGGACCATCGATCTTTTGACTATTGATTTATATGATGCCATGAATGGCAAGACCAAAGCTGAAAAATAAAATATTGATCTCGCTGAACAGCTTAAAAACTGTCATTTGCAAATTCAAAAGCTTTCTAAAATAGAAGAAAATTTGAAAGATCAGGTCTGCATAAATCAAATCATTAGAATTGAGCGAGAAGAAGCTATCGCTGCATTAAAAGCTGAAAAGGCCACTGTTGAAGGATGGTGTAAATCCTCAACAACGATCACTGAGATAATAGGTGCTCAGATTCCCCTGAGTGACAAAAGTGGTCTTGGTTACAAAGCTGACACTGAAGAACCAACCACTAATCGTTCCATGCTTAAGTTTGGAATGTTCGTGTCTTCTATCCCTGACACCTCTTCGTCTCAGTATTCTTCTTCAAATACTCCCATCCCTGAGGATAAACCTACTTTAATTTCTAAAGGTAAGGAAAAAGAAATTCAAAAACCTCAGAAGAGTACCAAAGTACCTAAGCTGAAAGTTTCTAAAACTTCAGTGAGCCATCCCTCTACTTCTAAGACCAAGATCCCTGAATTCGTTCAGCGATCTACTCCTAGAATCAGAGTGAATGTAGTTGGTAAGAAATCCGAAGAACTGACAGTTCCTTCAATTTCCAATGCCAAAGGTATTCTTTGTGATGGCCCTGCTCATTTAAAAATCTCTGCTAAGCATGAAAATGGTCCTAAAGCTACTTTTAGCTATAGGAAATGTTATCACTGTGGACTTACCGATCATATTGCTAGTAAGTTCCCCACAGCTACCAAGGCTGAGAAATTAGCCAAGGTAAAGAAGGTTGCCCCCAAGGCAAAGAAGACCAATCCTGGTGCAAATCAGGCCAAGGTGAAAGATACCACTGAGGTTAAGAAATTAACCAAAGTGAAGACTAGTCCTGAAGCTGAATCTTCAAATGCTGCGAAGATTGCTGAACCTTCCACTTCCTCAACCACCACTGACAAATGTGGACCCATAGTAAAATGGGTACCCAAATCAAACTAATCTTCCTTTGTTTGCAGGCCCTGAAGGGTATCTAATATCTCGATAGCGGATGCTCTAGACACATGACTGGCAAAAAGAACTTGCTCGCTGAATATAAGGAAGAGAAAGGTCCCTCTGTGACCTTTGGTGGAAATGGAAAAGGCTATACCCGAGGGTTTGGTGTACTCTCTAATGGTACAACAACGTTCAGAAGAGTCGCATACGTCGAAGGACTAAAGCACAATCTTCTGAGCATCAATCATCTATGTGACAAGGATTACAAAGTATGTTTCACTAAGGAATCCTGCTTTGTCACTGACAAAAAGGAGAAAGTCGCTCTCAGCGGATACCATTTGGAAAATATTTATGTTATAAACATGGACTCGACAATCACTTAGAATTCTTGTTTCTTCTCCAAAGCTTCATCTGATGTCAACTGGCTATCGCATAAGAGGCTCTCTCATCTCAACTTCGAGACACTGAATACCTTTTCTTCAAAAGAGTTGGTTACTGGTCTTCCTCAACATTCATACGCTAAGGAATCTCTATGTTCAGCGTGTGAAAAAGGGAAACAAACCAAAGCAAGCTTCAAGTCAAAGCAAGTTACCTCAGTGTCATCTCCTCTTCAACTTCTTCACATGGATTTGTTTGGTCTTGTCAACAAATAATCCATCGCTGGAAAGAAATATACTCTGGTCATTGTTGATGAATTCTCTCGTTATACCTGGGTTATGTTCCTCCGTTCTAAGAGTGACACCCCTGATGAACTCATCTCTTTTGTCAGGAAAATGGAAGTCCTGAATAATATGACCGTTCGCTCAATAAGGAGTGATCACGGGACTGAATTCAATAACAGTTCCCTTGAAAACTTCTTTGAAAGAAAGGGTATTTCTCACAACTTTTCTTCAGTGAGAACACCGCAACAAAATGGAGTCACTGAAAGAAGAAATCGAACGATCATCGAAACTGGACGTTCAATGCTCAATGATTCTCATCTACCTACTCAGTTCTGGGCAGAAGCTGTCAACACTGCTTGTTTTACTCAAAACAGGTCGCTGATTGTCAAAAGATTCAAGAAAACAGCCTACGAACCTTTCCATGGCAGAAAGCCTTCTATTAGCTTTCTTCACATCTTTGGATGTCAGTGTTTCATACCGAACAACAGAGATGCCCTGGAAAGTTTGATCCCAAGGCTGATGATGGAATATTTCTTTGATATTCTTCAATCTCTAAAGCCTTCAGAGTCTTCAATCGTAGAAGACAAACTGTAGAAGAAACAATCCACGTCACTTTTGACGAATCCCGTTCAGAAAATTCAAGACCTTCTGCTGATACTGAAGAACTCAATCAATGGATGTTTTCTCATCTTAGAGACTCAGAAAGTATTCCAAATCCTCAAGTCAACACCCCTACCGCTGATGATGATCCTACCATCATCCCAAGCATGTAGACAAGTGAAGCTGAATCGTCATGGGTTTCAGCTGTTCCTCTTAACACTATGTCTGCTTCTGAACCATCTACTACAGATATCCCATCTACTTCTCAGCAATCAGTGAATGAAATGCCATCTGAACCTCTTCCTCTTTTGCCTAAAATACCTGAAGTTGCTGAAGCCTCTTCTTCAGCTCCTCCAGAAGTTCAAATTGAGTCTGCGAATCATGCTTCGGCTCAGCGATGGACTATCAATCACCCCATTGATCAGATTCTTGGTGAACCAAACGCTGGTGTTCAGACTCGACGAGGTTCAGGTAACATTTGTTTATTTGTTAACTTCATTTCTCTGATTGAACCAAAGAAAACAGATGATGCCCTCAGAGATCCAAACTGGGTCAGCGCTATGCAAGAAGAGCTGACAGAATTTGAAAGAAACAAAGTTTGGAAACTCGTTCCAGGACCATCTGACAAGTCAGTGATAGGCACTAAATATGTCTATCAAAATAAGTTGGATGAACATGGAACTGTAACCCGCAACAAGGCTCGTCTTGTTGCTCAGGGATACAGACAAGAGGAAGGCATAGACTACGATGAAACATTTGCCCCAGTGGCAAGACTCGAAGCCATTCGTCTATTCTTAGCATACGTTGTTCACAAAGACTTCAAAGTATATCAAATGGATGTGAAATCAGCATTCCTTAACGGAAGGCTGAACGAAGAAGTGTATGTTGAGCAACCCCCAGGATTCACTGATCCTAAGCATCCAGGTTATGTATATAAGTTGGATAAAGCACATTATGGCTTAAAGCAAGCTCCTCGTGCATGGTATGACACTCTCTCAACTTATCTCCATATTGAAAAATTTGAGCGTGGTAAAATCGATAAAAGTCTATTTTTCAAGAAAGTAAAAGGTCATATCATTCTTGTTCAAATATATGTCGATGATATTATATTTGGTTCTACTAACCTTGAATTATGTACTCGTTTCGCTGAAAGAATGAAAGTTGAATATAAAATGAGTATGATGGGTGAACTGACATATTTCCTTGGTCTTCAAATCAAGCAGAATGAAAAAGGCAATTTCATTCACCAAGGTAAGTATGTTAAAGATATGCTGAAAAAGTTTGATTTAACTCAAAGCTCAGCTATGAAAACCCCAATGGCACCGCCGCTGACACTTAACAAAGATCCTTCAGGGAAGTCTGTTAATGTCACAACGTACCGTGGGATGATCGGCTCTCTTCTGTATCTTACAGCGAGCCGTACTGATATTATGTATGCAACTTGTTTATGTGCACGATATCAATCTGAACCTATGAAATCTCATTTGATCGTTGTAAAGCGTATTTTTCGATACCTTAAGGGTACTCCTAACCTAGGTCTTTGGTATCCCAAAGACACAAGGTTTGATCTAATCGCCTATTCAGATAGTGATTTTGCAGGATGCAAATTGGATAGGAAAAGCACCACAGGAGGCTGTCAACTCCTGGGTGGAAAGCTGGTGAGTTGGACAAGTAAAAAGCAAAACTCAGTGTCCACCTCAACCGTTGAATCTGAGTACGTAGCCGCTGGAAGCTGTTGTTCTCAGGTCTTATGGATGAGAAATCAACTATTGGACTATGACCTTCAGTTTTCCAAAATTCCAATCTATTGCGACAGCACTAGTGCCATCGCTATAGCAAACAATCCAGTGCTACACTCAAAGACCAAACACATCGAGATCAGGTATCATTTTATCAGAGATCATGTGATGAATGGTGATATAGAACTTCATTTTATTCCAACTGACTTTCAGTTAGCTGATCTGTTCACCAAACCTCTTGATGAGACAAGATTCAACTTTCTCATCAGCGAGCTTGGAATGTTGAACCTAGAAGAGTAAAATCTTCAGTGGTTAGCATTAGATCAGTGATAATATGAACTTGTATACCCCTATTAATCATCTAATCTCTAAACAAATTGATTCGCTGATAACAAGGTACGTTCTATCTCTTAAACGCTGAAGTACGCTTCAACATGCAGAATTTCAAAATAAATTACATCGCTGAATATCTCTTCCTTTCAGTGATTCTTTTGAAAATCTCACTGATATTTCTAATCAGTGCTTCTTATTTTGAAAATGTCCCTGAGTTTTTTCAAAAACCCTCAGAGACATCTTAAAATGTGAAAGGACAGTTGTGACGTCATGTACACCAGATAACTCATGGCACGACCTTTCATCTGACACATTCGCCCGTTTCGTTTCCTTGTCCAATAAGATTCAAGGGACGTGTCACATGTCATCATGAGAAAATTTTCACGCTCTTAGTTTCCCTCTCTACTCTCACTATATAAACCCTTCCAGTTTATATTTTTACCTTTTACGCGATCATACTCTCTTAAAGCAATATAACTCACTTGATTCCTTTGCATTCAGATTATTTTCTCAAGAATTTGTGTTCATCATCTTCTACTTCAACAAAACAGGTTCCATTTCTCTCCTTAATTTCTCAAAAACGTGTTTTTGATCTTCTTATTGTTTTTAAAAGATCAAACAAAAGAACCTTCTAACATTTGAAATCATTTTATTCATGGTTTCATGAACTCAATTTGCTTACAAGTTGTTCTTTAAGTTTAAAAATAAAAATCTTAAACTTATGTATTTCATACGTTTTTCCAGAATCCCTTCCATAAAAGGAAACTGGTAAAACAAGACTTTTCACTAGTTTTGTACTTCTTTTCAAAACTAGAAACCCTAGCTTACCATTTCTTTTTCTAAATGGAAACTGAAAAACCCTAAAAATCTTATTGTGGAATCTCGTTCCATTTTAAGAAATTTTTCTTCATCTTCTTCATCCTTTTGTGTTCCGAACAGAAATAGCAACCAACAACACCAACGCTGCATCTCCTGCTTCTGACGTCACTGAACTCCCAAAGGCAGCAAACATGAAACACTCCCTGGACCAGATCCAGTTCCAGTCAAACAATCCTTATGCCCTCTTGGAATTCCCCAAGAAGAAGATGGTTACCCATCTTGATGATGCTGTCAACTTCATCAAGACCTGTCCTCTAGCGACAGCCGTGACCATCAAACCCCCTGCTCACAAAAACCTACTTGCCCAGTTCTGGTATATCGCACACCGAATCGTTGCCACCTCAACCAAAAACCCAAAACATCAAAATGACGTGATTGCTTTTGAAACCGAACTCAGTGAAGCCCAAATCACCCCTGGGGCTATACGATCAGTCCTGAATCTCCCAGGAAGCTCAAAGACTCATCGTTTCGTCCCATTCCTTGACCCTAACACCGTTGCAGGAAAGGCGGAACATATCGCCTTCTTGGACATGATGCGTTACAACTGGAACCCTGATCGTGAAGGAAACCCTGAGAAGAAGATAACTACTATGCTTAAGAGCAAGATGCCCAACGAGCTCAACTTCATCTTCGCTCATTTCATAAGATGCATGTCTGCAAAGAGGGGGTCAATGGATTAGGCCTCAAAGACTCAGACTGCCAAGGGATATGCCGTCCTCAAAGGTCTTCACGTGGACTAGGCTAGTATGATCTTCGAAGATCTGATGGAGCGAGTGGAAGTCCCAGATTGTCCAACGGTGGTTCCGTATCCCCGCTTTCTCAGTGCTCTCTTCATGCACGACCTGAAAGATAAGTATCCCACAGTTGGCGACCTGAAACTCTCTCAGGTTGTCCCGAAGGTGCTCGACTACAAGCCTATCCCTAACGAGGTACGTCTTTCTCAACTCTTAACTCTTCTTCGCTCTCCTTCTTCTACTTCTGCAGCTACCTCAACGGTAGCGGTCGATTCAACCGCTGATACCCATGCTGCAACCACCACCTCTTCCAAAAAGAGGAAACATTCTGAATCCCCCCTTGGCATCCATAAGACCAAGAAGATTTCAAAGGAGCAACCCAAGCCTTTCCCAGGCAGAAGACTCCACGTCGGTCCCTTTACAGACGACGATGGAAAGATTCATGGTACATGTAATATCCTCGCATCAGAGACTTGTACCAAGCTCAAATAGCTTGTACATAGTCTAGATTTTCTATGTCTCACAACTTTGGAGGACCATTTTCGTCATTTTGCCCAAGTTTTGTATAAAACTTAAGAATTTGATTTTTATTCTTTACACCTCATACGTATTCATCTCCATCTTCTCTTCTAGTTTCATCTTTTCAATCTCTTCCCTTCTCTCTAGAATTTTAGGTTAATCTTTGAAGGTCTTGAGAAACCTAATCGGAGAAATGATCTACTCGATGAGAGCTACATGTAGGT
This sequence comes from Saussurea involucrata, assembly GCA_033807775.1. Classification (NCBI taxonomy): domain Eukaryota; kingdom Viridiplantae; phylum Streptophyta; class Magnoliopsida; order Asterales; family Asteraceae; genus Saussurea; species Saussurea involucrata. Next base: position 70,177,448 of record CM066327.1, read on the forward strand.
ACCATTTGTTTGTAGTTTTCTTCAAATTTTTGTTTAGGGGTTTTAAGATTTTGAAACCCTTTTGTGTAAATCTTGATGTATTAGGTTGAAGGAAGCTTAGAAGTTGATTTCCTTGCAATTTTGAAGATAGAAGACTAAAAAATTGAAGGTAAGATTACAAAGTTTTGATTTTTGTTTTCTTAAGGATTTCTAGAGGTAAAAGATTGAGGAGATGGTGGTATTAGGTTCATTAGATGTTAGAGATGTTATTTTTGGGAGTTTGGTTAGCTTTTGGTATCAAAAATGGGCAAAGGAATGGAACCATTAAAATGGTTTTGAGCTTCAAAGTTTAATGCCCTCAAGGTGTTTGATTAAATGTCTTAAAGACATTTATAATTGTGTAAATTTCCAGCTTTCTGTCCCTACATTGAAAAATTCGTATAAAATCGACCGTAAGTCAAAATAAGCTCAAATCTTACAGGTAGCAAGTTCTTTCAGTTATACACAACTTTGTAGTTTTTACCGACACGAAATGATGACTCTAAGTAGCTCCAAACAGTGAATTCCCGAGACTGGTCCTGTGAAAAACGGGATCTGCACACTGTTTGTATAAATTTCATAGATAATTGGTCGTTTCTCCAATCGAGGTGATTCCAAAACCATATGAATCATAAGAGATGTAAGAACAACTTTGTTTTAGACTTTATCAACTGGTTTGGCTTCTAAACAAGGTAATTAAGCCAAAAACAGAGTTGCATTTGTGCTGTCCTGTGCAGCCTATTTTGGATTGTTTAGTTTATTTAGCATCCATGTTAACCTCTAGCATTGTCTTATAAACTTACTAAGATTTGTTGGAACCCAAATTTAAGTTATATAGAAGGTTCAAATGGGTGTTAGACTTAGATTATCATAAGTTTGATAGGTACAAATTCTAAACGCATTGTATGTCGTATAGGCTATTCAATTTGTGGGAACTCGATCAACTGCGTGGATAACCTTTCTCGAGACCCTTATATTGAAGGTACGGATTTCCTATTTCATTCTATACAAGGATAATCCATTGATAGGATTATCCATTCCATGATTGAAATCATGTCACTAGAAAAGTAAGTGCATGTTAATTCGAACCCGAAATTCCTTTATTATGTCGAAATACGATATTCCATTTGAACGACAATCTCATGATTTGGTGTCAAGTTTATGACGTTGCTTTGAAAGTATTCATGTTCATTCACTATTATTCATATGTGAGGTTTGAAAAGTCAATTTTAGACTTTAATTGAATTGCTTTGATGTTGAACATTGTTTCAACAACATTTTGAACCATAAAGGTCATTTGATGGATTTCATGGTTATTATTTTCTTTATTAACTTTCATGTTCCTCACTTGATGTTATAATTTTGTATGACAAAATGATCAGGGCATAGATCATTGTGACGCTCTGTGGTGCTCGTAAATCACAGTGTCCCCGTATTGGTGCTCTATAGTGTGAGCTTTACCTAGGCATGGGTGGGGGCGTATGGACTGGTCCTAGGATATGCGCATTATGATACACATTCGTTGCGTACGGGAATGGATGTGCGTGCCCACACTACATCCCACGACCCATGTGGACTGATCCTCCCTTGGGATTTATGACACATTGAGGGTTTCACCTGTTGATTCCTCTTTGTGATTTATGAATTGGGAAACCGGTCTTGTTTTGTATTTTGTACGATGCCTTACGGTGTTTTTGTTTAAAAATATTTTATAACTCTTTATACATTGACCTTTGCTTTGACTTTTGTTATGTCAAACTATTATGTTTGTTTCCGCCATGAATTGATATTATTTCCCGTTACCGTTATTTCTTTTTAATCCGCTCACTGAGCAATTGTGCTCAGCCGTGTTCTTTGTTTCTTACACGGCAGGTTCAGTAGAAGAGATCCGGGGAAATACTGGGAACTGACTGAGTGGACTTGAAGTTACAACCGGTGAATTTTTTGATAGTTTAGTTGTTGTTCAGGTGTTATACGCTATACATTTAGCCGGTTGTGATCATGTTTTGAAGTTCCATTAAATTGTCTTTTAGGTTTAATTGCTTGATACCGACCCTAATGTTTTATTAGATTATATTTGTGTTTCGGGTTATAAGTGTGACACGCACCCCATCCTCGGCCACGCGGGACTGGGGGTGTTACAGTACACTTCGCCACATCCGTTGAACCATCCACTTCAATACCCATTTCAGTGCCTCTGTTCTCTGAAACCTTCTTGGATACGAACCCCCAATCCTCAGCGCCTCAAAGCGCTGCGGAGGCTATTTCTAGCGGATCCAATGCTGAATCTGCTACCCACACCCTCTTCACAACCTTTGCTCCTCCCTCTCATTCTTTGGTCTTTTCACAATTCATCTTCCCTACTGCATCACCTACAAATGTCATCCACTTGGACCACAATGCTGCTGCCGAACTACAGCGCTTGATACAGCAGAATCAAAAACCTTAAGGCGCTTCCACCCATCGCTCGCTGGAAGATGACATGGAAAACTTGTCAGGATACCGTGACATCATCTCTTTTTCCAAAACCCGCCTCCAGGTACCCTAAACACTCCTCTCTCTGGACCCCCAACTTCTGAGCTTTCCTTTGTTCATAAGTTCTTTTTTGTTATAGGTCCTAACTTGGGCACTATTAGCAACTCCCTCACGGAGATCGCTAATAAGATGGAAAGTCTCACCACCACCATCACCAACAACTCCTCAGCGGTTACAAACGCTAGGGAGACGCTGAAGAAATTGGCCGACACTATGACCGACAAGGCTACAACCGCTATCGTCTCAAAGCTTGAAGGCGGTTTATCTAGTGTAACTGTGGCCATCACCAACAACGCTTCCACCATCAGCACCCTCAACACCACCAACACCGACCTCTCCACAAACTTTAAAGCCCTGTCCAGCGAAGTCACAACGCTGAAGACAGAGGTATCTAATCTTCAAGGAGAGGTGGTGTGTCTGAAGACTGCGATGGGCGATCTAGCTCACATGGTTGGCTCCTCCAACGATCTACTCAGCCAGCTCCTCGATCGTCTCAATGCTCCTACTGTTCCTTTATCCCACTTTTCTCAGGACGATCGGGAAAAGTTGGAAAACGCAGTGGAGCATATTCTGAAGACAACCCCAGCTATATCTGGCCTTGAAGACAGATCAACAGCGGTTGAAAACCGTTCAGGCATCCCTGGCCACGAAGACAAGGGTCCTGAACAGGTATTTGCTGCTACAACCGATGCTGCTACCTCCCCCATCCAACATGAGGAAGAGAGGGAGAAGGATGAAGGCCTTCCCCATGTTTCCGAGGGGGAGGAAAATAATGAAGAACTTCAAGGAGATAAGAACCCTGGGGGAACCGAAAGAAGCCCCTCTCATTCTGAGGGGAGCATTTCGAAGAACAGGCCAACTCCCCGGTGCTTTTTGAATCCTCAGAGAACGATGAGGAAGTTGACGCTGAAGATGACGAAACCCTGGACCTACAGGATGACGAACCATCATCATCCCCAAATGATGATGATGACGATGATGATGATGGCTTTGTTTTCCACCAAAAGCAACCAAGGATCCCTGCTCAGAAGGGAGTCGTAATAAAAGAACAAGGGGAGGGGACCAAAACCAAATCTCCAGCGAAAGCGACCAACTCTGGAAACAAAAAGGCCTCACTGAGGACAACTTGGCTATTCTTCTTAAGAAGCCAGTTTGTCAGGTATGTTACATCCTATTCCCTTACACTGCATCCCTACTCTACCCCTTCTCAATATCTATCCTACTCACTCTCAAACCTCTAAACACTTAACTCATTCTTTCTCTATCTCTTTTCCCTATGATCTAATCCATCATTTTGTTTCAGCTAGTCCTCTCCCCTGCTTGAGGGTCAAGCTGAAGCTCCTCTCAACAACCTCGCAATAATCCCAGCCTCCAGAGCTGATGATCAAGAAATAATTTCGGTCCTGAATTCGACCGATGAACTTTTTGAAGAAGAAGAAGAAGAGCTGCTCTCGCACCAAAAAAGACCTTCCTTGGTTCCTCAAAGACCAAGTGATGATGTAAAAAGAAAAAGAGTAGCGATGATTCAAAGACTGGAAGATCAGCGCATTGTCCCCCCTCACCTAAATATCTTTTCTACTCGAGAAATCGCCGAGTCTCTCAAAGCTGAACAACTCCTTGCCGAATGAAAGAAGGCTTAAGAAAAAGATAAAGAATATGCCATTGAAGTCGTTCAATGTTCGGTAAAGGATCCAAGCCTGAAGAAGATTCCTATCACTGTTCAGCGAAAGCTCTGGAAAGACGCCAAGAAGATCAGAGAAGAGAAAATCAAGGTCTCTGATTCCACTGTAGCTTGGTGCAAGGAGAAATGTCATTACCGACATCATGGGTCCAGAATTAAAACGGTCAACATCAGGGGAAATACGCTCAAAGACGTTCCTATCATCGACATTCAGATTATCAGAAAGAATGGTCACAAGGCAACCATCTTCACATCGTGGCTTGACCAGATTGGTTTCTCTGAATGGTTGGAGATGCGGATAGCCATTCAGCGGTCGCGATCAAATTACAAATCCTTTGTCGAGAAAGCTCTGAACAAGCAGATCGACATGGTAACATCAGCCGTTGATATCCCTCCTCCTCCTCTAGTTCAACATAGAAGGTCTGCTGCAAAGAAAAAGAATAAACCCTCAGCTTCAGGTCCTCCTATCCGAAATGAAACCGGCATCGATTTATCACGAGAAGTTGTCCTTGGTCCAGATCCTGATCTATCAGCGTTCGATGTTTCCCTACCCCCTGGTGAAGACTTTATCCCTCGAAAGGTTCTCAGCGAACCTTATGGCATATTCTTCATTGATTGCACTGGACGCAAATGCTTTCAACACATCTCTGAGCTAACCATTACCCCTATCGAACAACTCAGAGATCTCATCTACTGGTGTAGATTCAGACAAGACCTGCTCGGACATTTCATGAAGCCCTTGATCTACAAAAAAGCCAAGAAAAGAAGGGAACGGGGAGTGAAAGTCCCTGATTGGATGGTTCCTGAAACAAATACTCTTGATGAAATTCTTGCCAAGAAAGAACTTGAATAGCTGATAGGATCTCCTTTTGTAATTCTTCTATCTTTATTATCTTGTAACTTTTTGTACTTGTAATTATTATTCGCTGTACTTGTAATTTTTCCACTTCCCCTTGTTATCTTTACGAAGTTAATAAAAATTTTCAGTGAATGTACTTTACTCCATCAGTACTAGAAAAGATCCCTGAAACAGTAAATGGGACACCCATTTTATGAGTCCTTTTTATCCTTATATTTTTATACTTAGCAATTTTCCTTCATTGTTGATCCAAACCCTCAGTGATTTGATAATGACCCTGAGAAACACTTAGTGAAAATTGTAAGTAGACAATATGTATTAGAATTTCACCATCAAAGATATAATACTAAGTCTGTTTAGTACCGCTGATAGGAAACTCATGTGCTTTAAATTTACACTTCAGCGAACACTATACATCAGTGAGCCCTGAGCCTGTTTAGTCTCAACTTTTCGCAAGCCACTCATCTGTGACTTTTGAGTATTTCGCAACTGCTCTTGCGATTTTTGATACTTAAGTCAAATTTTCTGAATTGTTCATTTCAGACCTTTCTGTTTGGTTACTGTTTTTCTGATCTGTTCTGTTTAAGCATTTTTGTTTAGATCACGATGGCTTATCAAGCTTCAGGTAATCGTCCTCCGATGCTTAACAAAGATTCGGATTTTGTGAAATGGACGGTCGACTTCATGGATTTCATTTCGAGAAGAGAAAATGGAGATTTAATGATAAAATCTTTCACCGAAGGCCCGTTGATCCTTTATAAACGGGAAGAAGATTTTACTGAAGAAGAGATATATCGGAAGAGAGCTGATAAAGATGCAACATTATATTTGATCCTTGTTATTTCCAAACTTCCACAATATACTTGTGCTCGATTAAATGCTTTCAAAAATAATCCTATGTTGTTTTGGAAGGAATTAACGAAGCTAATGCATGGATCGTATGTTGATTTCAGGGTAAAGAAAGTGAAGAATGCTGATAAGGAGGATACAAATCAGACAACATCAGAAATTCACAAAGAGGAATCGTCAAAAGCGGAAGAAAAGAAAGTTGATTTAGAGAAAAAGGAAGACATGAAGGATGTGATAGAAGATTCTGATTAGATTACTGAGCTTACAAAGAGACTATCAGATTTAGAAAAATTAATAAAAGATGAAAGAGAAGAACATAAGAAAGAAAGAGAGGGTCTAGCTCTAAGAATTTCGGATCTTGAAAAGGAATTGAAGATGAAGACTAAAGCTTGTGAAGATAACAAAGCTTTTGAACTCCAATTCCAAAGACTTTCCAAGCAGAACTCAGATTTTCAGAAAGTATTATTTTTAGAGAAGCAAAAGGTGGAGAAGGAAAGAGCCGAGTTTGAGGTTAAAAGGAAAGAGTTTGAAGTGAAGAATGGGAAGCTTTCAGAGAAAATTTCTGAACTGCAAGAGGAATTGGATTTGGAAAGAAGTGAGTTAGAAAAGAGAAAGAAAGTTGAGTTTCAAGCAAGGAGCGTAAAGGATGATTTTTCTGTAGAACGGAAGATATTTCAGCAAGAAATTCAGAAACTCACGAAGAACTTGGCGGGTTTATCTACAGATATCATGAAGGAAAAGAGGGTGAATTGTGATATTCGGAAGAAGCTCGAGTTGATGACAAAGGAACGAAATGCCTTAAAAGACAAAGTGAGGTCGTTCAACAACTCCGAGTGTTTTTCAGAATGTCCGATGCGTCCTTCTAACATTTTCTACGAGCATTCTGTGGATATGTCTTCCAAATACTATGCTGATCTTCCTTCCTACAAAAGAGTCAACATGCAATGGAAGGTAAAAGGTAAATTTCCTGGAAAAGATGTACCAAAATCATCATTTCCAAATAAGAATTTACAATGAAAGTTAATTCTTTTGTTAATTCTTATTGCGGAAATAATAATTTTGTTAATAATAATTATGTTCAATATTGGTATGGTACTTACCATTTTCCTTCTTATAGAGCTCCGCTTAACGTGTCAGGACCCAAGACTCGTTGGGTACCAAAATCTACTTAATCTGTTTTGCAGATTTAGAGACAAGCGTTGAACTCTCGGAAGATGAAGTACTTGTGCTTTCAAAGAAGACATTGAACATCACATGATTTCAGGGAGTTTTCTATCTTTTAATATATACATGGGATATTTGGTAAATCTTTTGGTATTTTGTAGGGGGAGAGATATAAAAGACAATGGCTTTTGAACACATCAGTTCAAAACCCGCACTTCAACGGTAAAGGCTTCTAAACAAATCAGTTTAGAACCAGTACTTCAAAGGCTATGACTTCTAAACATATCAGTTTAGAACTCGTACTTATCAGGTGATATCCTTTCACTGTCATACCTTTCTATTTTTAGGACATGTGCTTAAAGGTAACATTGTGTTATATTTTATGTCTACTAACGTTGAAAGTTTGAACCTTCACAAATTTAATTCAATGAAGTGAAAAATTCTTCAATTTTTCATTCAATGAATAAAATGTGTGTTAAGGATTATTTTACGAGCATTTTTGTATCGTCAGAGTTATATTTGTTTCTACTTTCGCTTCTGAAATAAGTCGAAAGGTTAGCGAAACATGTTTGAGATTTTGATATAAGTGCAAAATTGTGTAAATCTAGACTTATTTAGAATACAATGCTCACAAAGCCTATTCGTTTTAATCATGAATGGAAACGAAAATATGGGAGAAGCACTACGTTTTTGAACCAAGTGATTGAGATGCTATAATAATAAAATAAAAAAAATAAAAAAAATATTATATATATATATATATATATATAATAAAATCATTCAATTTGATAGTCTGTGCCTGTGGCCTATTTGGTTTGGGAGATTAAGTCCCAAGGGGTACTCGATACCTAGCCCCTAAGATCAACTGATCTGGGATTGGCTGACCCAAATCCTGCTATAGAACCAGGTAGAAAGCCATGTTCTACTGGTACATATGGGATTAAGGTATATCGATGTAGCCTTTCTGGTTCGGGAGAGTAAGTTCCAAGGGGTGCTCGACACCTAGCCCCTAAGTCCAACTGGTCTGGGATCGACTGACCCAAATCCTGCTATAGGACCAGTTAGTAAGTTACGTTTACGGTGTATCTTAGTCTTAATAAACTGTTTGATTATAAAAGTTGCCAATGAGCACATAATAAAAGTTGCCAATGTGCACAATATGAAAAGATGCCTAAGAGCACACATCTCTTGAAACTTGGGGAAAATACAAAGTCGCGATAAACCTGTAAATTTGTGAAAATTCTGGTGTTGGACAAATAGTGTGAGTAAGAGCAAAGTATTTTTATAGGTTTTAGAGGTACATTTGCTTGTTGCTAATCATATTTCGCATGCTAGTCCACCAAATAGATTTTATAAAGGAGTTGAAATTGAACTTTTGTAACTCGATATGCGATGATGTCTTGTTTTTGAATCCAAACGCATGCATTTGATTTCACTTGATGGAAATATCTGTTACATTTCATTAAGTTGAATTTCTTTTGTTTGGTGTTCAAATGATTAAATGTTAGCAGTTATAAAATGTTGTTCAATGAATTCTATTTTCTTTATATAGGTTTGTTAAAATGTGCGCTTCTATGATTTTTATGCAAATTTTCAGGGGGAGAAAATCATCTTGCTCTACAATTCTTATTTTTAGGGGGGAGCAAGATCTTTCGTTTATGGGGAGATTGTTCGTGTTTTTCAAGGGGAAGAAATATTTTTGAAGAGGGAGATTGTCCGTGACTGAAATTGAAAAGATTTTCGATGCTCGTGATGCTCACTTTCATCGAAAAAGGGGGAGAATGTCTACATCAATTTCATGTCAAAGAAAGTTTAAAATCAAAGATTCGTTTTATTGTCAACGGGGAGATTTGTAGAAAGAAGACGTCGTTTCAAGAAATGATAGGGGGAGTTTTATTCTTCAAGAGTTTTTAAGAAATCGATTGATCATTTCAGTGATCTCTTTCTTTTGAACTCGCGCGTTTATGAAGATCGACACTGAAGAATGAAATTCTCAAGTCAATGGAAATGGGGAGAATTCTTCAAGAGTTTGAGGAAAATCGATTGATCATTCTGTGATCTCTTTTTCTTGAACTTGTGCTTATTTGTATTAAAAAGCTTTGTGTGAAGATTCATATTCTCCTGCTCGAAGAAAGAAGTTCGTTATTTGCCGTTTGAAGATTGGATGACGTTTTGACTTTGACAAGCTTTGATGAAGACCGAAGATTCAAGAAAGCTAAAGCTTGCTGATCGCATTTGTTTAAACCTTGAATCCAAGGGGGAGATTGTTAGTGCAATATGTCTTCAAGGTTTAATTATAGAATGGTCAAAGTCAAAGTCAATGTATTGAGTTGTATTGTGTTGTTTACACCTTGTAATGTGTTTAGTATAAATAGGTTTAGTTGTGTGTTAGTATAAGAGACTCTAAGAAACATTCTCAGAATTCACATTCATATCTTAGAGAGAGAAAGTGCAGAACTCATATCTTGTATACAGTGTTCTTGATCAATGAGATGACAAATTCACATCTTCTCTATCTTGATTGATCTTTAGGGTTTAACAAAGATCAAGCCAAAGAACCAGCGACTAAGTCTACTAGTGACCTGATGCGGATATCAGCGAAGCCAAGACTTGTCCACTCAACGTGAAGTTTCAAGTAGAAGACTTCAGCGAACACTGAACTTTATCATTCGCTGATAAAAGTTCATTCAGCGAACGCTGATCATGAAGCCTCCTCTACAAGCAACTTTTGTCTTATCTCCTTGCACGCCTCCGTACGATTTTTGTCAGAACGGACATCCCTTTTGTCCAGAATCGTACAACCAACTCTGCTACTACATTGTTCATCATGTGGCCACTAGGTTGTCTACTAAAGTCAAATCATGCAACCAACCAGAGGCTGCCACGTGTAAAGGTATACCGACTTGCATTAAATGCATGCAATATATAAAGGAAACCCTACTTCATTTTGAAGTGCTCGGCCATTCCTCTCTCGCTGAACTTTCTGTGTGAAAGAATACTCTCCTTAGTGTTCTTATTTTCTTAATCTCTATTTGTAGTGCAAGAACTCTTAGTGTTCTCATAGTTTGCTTAGATTAGGTTTATTCCTTAATCTTGTTCCGCAACAAAGTGTAAATTGTTTGATACATATCAATAAACAATTTAGAAAGATAAAAATCGTGTGTTTGTATTCAACCTCCCCCCCTTCTATAAACTTGTATAACCCATTTGGGACCAACAAAAAGTACTATTTCTTTTCATTTTGGATTCCTTATCATTTTCTTCTTTATTACATTTTAGATCTTCTCTTAGTTTATAATCATTACTTAAAATTTAATGCACAAATTTTTAATTTAGTTTTTATTAGACTATCTTCAAGCCAAACACGAAACACTAAAAATTCCAACTTCAACCAAACCCTAAAAAATATTTTTTGGCTTAGTAATAGTGATAAATCTAATAACTATAGTATGTGACTACTTTTTATAATCAATAAGTTATTATCATTTGATTTTACTATAATTTTTCTAAAGAAATATCATTAGAATTAAAAACGTTCTTTTAATTAATAGATATTACATTAAATATAACCATCCATAGTGGTCGAATCTCTAAAAACTTCACTGGTTATATTTTTTCTTGCCAAGTCATCAACCAAACAAGAATCTTTAATAAAACTCCAGAATGAAGATTTTTACAAAAATCTCACTTTTCATTTTTATAATTTATAAAATATAATTTTAATATTGATTATGATATAAATTTAATATATATCATAAATTATAAAAATTCAAATACAGTTTTCTATATTAATTTTAATTTTTTTGATTAATTTGTTTGGATGCATTTGAAAGTTTTCTTGATTCTCAATGTTTTTTTCATATTTTTTGAAGGGGATGTGTGATGAAAGACACGTTTATTGTAACACCCGGAAGATTCAGTATGTAAAAGCTACCCTTTCCTTTTTGAATTAATCAATTAACAATCGTTAGAAAAATGTAACCTTAAATGTAGTACCATCTCGTGAATCAACACGTGCGCAAAAAGTGGAAGTTTTAGAGCTCGGAATGCTCTGGGCAACTATGCCTGTCAATATCGCGGGGAGTGTACCCCTTGCAATACAAGTGGGGCGAGAGTGCCCGAAGATTGTGACATCCTCACTCTTGCCGAGGCACTATCGCACGGGGCTAAGGGATCTCAGGACGATGGCGGAGAAAGTGACCCACAACTATGTCACGGGCATAATCGTCGGGCAAGGTCGCGGTCGGGGGGGGGGGGGGGGGGGGGGGCAGTGGACTTTAAATCCGATTTTTCCTATCATTTTCTCATTTACTCCTTCACGTTCCTCAACCTTTCTCTCTCAAAACCAAATCCTTTCTATTTATTACGGTTTTGGGGCATTGAAGGCTTGAATCTTGAGTTCTAAAGTGATCTTTCACCTTTAAGTTAGGATTTGGAAGCTACACACAAATGGTTCATCATCTCACCATCTTCATCTTCAAGGAAATTTCTAGGGTTTATAGGTTTTCACCAAAAACCTAAGTTGTTAGTTCATTCAACTCTTTTAAAACCTCATACATGTCAAAACTCTATATTTTGAACTCCAAAACATCTCCTTATTTACGTTTTCTTGTTTAAAGGATTTTGACCTAACTTTGGTATTTTAGAGATTTTAGAGTTTTTACCATTTTAGATATAATGAAGAGTTTTATGATTTGTTATATAAAATGTAATTTTATATGCATATATGTGGTTAACTACTTGAATGAACCCATTATGGTTACATTAGGTTTTCACTATTTTGGAGCTTCACTTGGTAAAAATGGGTTTTTGGGAACGAAACAAATGGATTGTTGTTGGTGTTGACTAAGATTTTTTTAGTTGAATAACTATTGGAAAGAAATCAAATGGTCATTATTTGACCTTTATATGGATTTAGTTTCCATTGGTGTTGATTATACAAGGAAATGCATTGTATGGAAATGTTGATTGAAAACTATTGAATCAATAGGTATAATAGTCGGCTTAATGTTTGAGATAATTCACGTTTGTAACTAGTTGAGACATTGGATTATTAAAGGCAAGTTGGTACGGTTATGTGGAGTCCGATACTAGCTATTGACTGTAAATGTAATCCTAGTGAATGAGAATGACTAAGATTATCAGGTGCCCTCCTCCACCATCTAAAGTACGAGCCAGAGAGCTCATGGCCATCGATCCTAGTATGTAACACCCTTGAATTGGGAAAGAGCGACTAAATAAAATTTTCAATAACACATCCAAAAGAATAGAATATCTTTCTATAAACCAATACGAGAAATACCTCAAACAATTTATAACTCAAGTCTTATTACAAGGCTATGTTCACATCGGGTGTTACTTAACTCAAGTACAAAATGCTATTCCCAAAAATCAATGCGGAAGACTTCACTTAACCAATTCACCTCTCGAGCGCCCTACTAGCACTCGACCTTTCGCAGTGTCACTAGAACTACTCCCAACTTGAACCTGTTGCACATGCCGACAAATAAAAAGGTTAGGTTGACGCCTAGTGAGTTCAAGAGTTTATAGCATGATTTAAATAATTCTTTGAATGAAAGTTTGCGACATAGATTATGATTTCCAAAAGAGTTTACAAAAAGGATATAAACGACTCATTTTCCAACGCACCCAAAATCTATGAGAAAGGTTCCCAAAGTGTATATAGCTTTAGCCAAAATGAATTCCAACCCAAACTCACTCAAAACGTGAATAAATCTATATTAAGCAAAACCTCCAAATACGTATGGTGACAATACTCAACCCATAAATTATGGAAGAGCAATCCATATAAATATAATACTTCACCAAAAACATGATACGAACCAATACTTACACGAACGTAAAATGTAACGAAGTCCAAATGCCATAAATATGGAAATGACCTGCTTCATTCAAACTTTAATATACATGGAGGGAAATCCAATATTAAAGTCATCAATTGCAGTCAATCGCACAAGACCAACGGTGATAAAACATGGACATTATAATATCCAAAGTAATGTTGGCCGACGACGGGGGAGACCCGTATCCATTGAGAGTGGAGGAACACAAAAGTATGCCACTCATACAATGTTAATCGTATGACACTTCACGACATGAAGGCCCAAGTGTCCCTACGACTCCTTTCAAGACACACCCAAAGAGACAGATGACCTTAGCAGAATATTAATACGAATACCACCAAAGGCTCGACACAAGCGGGGTTACAACCATGGCATTGCCCCGACATGGCGAAGGTCATAAACGCCCGTCAATCATGACAGCTCAACCGGACTCAGCCCTCCTAGTGTACCCTTGAAAAGTAAAGGTCATAAAACATGGGACCCGGTAAAATCCCGGAACACCCAGTAGACCATCAAATAAAGACTGACTTACGTGCCTATGGATCCAATGCAACACAGTCTACAATAACATGCCCATCCCGGAATGACTAAAGCACCCGAGCATGTAAATATCAATAATATGCAATGAAATGCTATAAGTTACAATAAATGCAAAGCATTAATAGGACTCCACATTGAGCCATAGAAATCGGACAAAATGTCCCCAAGACTCCCTTAAAGTCAAAACCGAGCAAAATGCTCAAAACCCATTAGACCCATAATTAACGGTCCTCAAATTATAAAATGCATTTAAACATCGTTTAGGTAAACGTATACCACAAAATCATAATTAACTCCAAAACACGTCACAGATTAATACAAATGGGTTCCCAAAATGGACTCATATTCTTATAATTCTCAAAACGACTCATGACACAAAAATGTGCATTTTCCCAAATGGTTTATAAAATCAATTATACCCACATGATTAAACCATTGATTAAGCTCCATTTGAGCAATAAATCATTTAAGGACATAACTATGATTTCTACACATCAAAATATCCAAAATTCCAAATATGGGTGTTTTACAAACTTTATAAAGTTAAACACTTCAAAAGGGTTAAACTTACCAAATAAGTCAACAATTGATAATTTTAAGCAAAACATGCAAATACTTGGAAAATAACATTTTTGGTATGTACAACGTTTTTTCACAAATCAACTTGAACTCACCTTGCTAGATTTAGGCTAAATCTAGATTTTCCCCAAACGTAAGCTCCTTTTAGAAACATGAATCCTCAAGCCAAATCTTTCAAAAACCTAGATCCATAAGTTTCCAACCATCAATAACTAGATCCAATCATATAGAATCATTCCCCAAACATTTTACATCAAGATCTCAACTTATACCAAAACCCTAATTTTCATGGGTGAAGAAGGAGAAGATTACCTTAACCAAGCATAACCAAAATCACACCAATAAGCCCCAAAATGGAAGGGAAGATGAAAAAACAAAGCTCTAGCTTTTAGGTAGAGAGAGAGTGAGATTACCTTCATCACTTGAATCCTCAAAGCAAAGGCTCATAGACTCCCACAAAAGCTTTAAGCTTCCATATCTTCAACAATGGTGGAAATGGGTATAATTTGAGTGGAGAAGATGAAGAAGAGGAGGAAGGGTTTCTGATTTCTTGGGAGGAAATTTGTTTAGAGAGAGAGATGAATCTGAGTTGGGGTGTTAAAATGAAGTGAGGGAAGAGAGAGGGAAACGTATTAAAAGAAAACCAAAATATCTCATCAGACGTCATGCGGACGTCCGGCTGGCGCATCATGCGGATGTCCGGCTTCGACCTGACCTAACTCCCCACTTTTCTCTGCTGCTTCCGAGAAAGATTCCCGGACTTCCGGCTGGACACGGATGTCCGGCCTCGCCCCCATGCGGATGTCTGCAAGCCCAAAAATCGCAATTCTTAAAATTTGGGGTGTCACAATCCTTCCAACCTTAGAATGATTCGTCCTCGAAATCGAATCCCGTACACCCAGCGGTTACAGAACCCAACGCTCTTCATGATCCCTCGGTCTCCGCTGGAATCCAAACTTTTTCATGCGAACCCTTACCAACGATGTCCGCTTAGGTACATTATCCTTATGTTCGGGTGACACTCCATCTACTAGAGTAACTTTCAACTAGGTAACTTTGGTTGTCTCCCAACCTTAGGTGTTCCATACTTCTCCGACTGCGGGTCCCGACTCTAAATCAATCCATGTCTACATGTTCTTAAACTTTCTTTCAAAATCAGTCCAAGGTTTAATCATCACCTAAACCAATAGAATCTCCAATTTCAATTGTCCCGCTGCTAAACGGTCACTTAATTCT
This sequence comes from Saussurea involucrata, assembly GCA_033807775.1. Classification (NCBI taxonomy): domain Eukaryota; kingdom Viridiplantae; phylum Streptophyta; class Magnoliopsida; order Asterales; family Asteraceae; genus Saussurea; species Saussurea involucrata. Next base: position 70,192,773 of record CM066327.1, read on the forward strand.
GACGAGTTCCATTAGACTTCCAACACCGACGGTCGTCATCGACCCATCGATTGCACAACCCCGAGTATACGTCCAATTACCAATCATCCATCCGACAGATTCTTTTACCACACAAGAAAGGTCATCCTACTAAATCTATTCATCATAAATGTACATCTTATGATCACTACAACCGTTACCATTATTTCTTTAAAATCGGACTACAACCCTCTGAATACACTAACGGTTCTTGGCCTCGAACCCAAAAGGTTGACACCTAGTTATACCACCAAGCTTTGAACCCCAACAGAACTCCACACACGAGTTCCGTTCGTCGAGCATTCCCACAAAACCAAGGTTATCAATATGGTGTCTATAGGGTCCTACACGTCCTTTATGCAGAAATTGACCAAGACCCAAAACAAAGTTGCCGACAAGAACGGTTACCACCAACCTCAATATACGATACCGTGAATCTAACCCTTCAGTTACAATAAGTACATCGACTCTGCAACCGATACCAACCAGCCTACAGTACCAACACGCGTCGGAATACCCAACCTTCCACAATCGAAGTTCTACAAACGCTTACTCTTAACCGGGGTTACTTAACCTTTCCAAGGTTCTAATGGGTTCAAGGTTTTCAAGTGAAATACTTAACAAATATGCCAATCAAAAACTTTTATAGAAATTTTCCACACAAAGGTTTTCATATCAATTTAATTGTACGCACAAAATCTACTACTATCTATTCGGTAGTTGTGAAAAAAGGGACACGCTCGTCCCACATATGAAAATCATATTGAAAACTACTTCATCACAATCCAAGTTACTAACAAAACGCAAAAGCATGCTCAGTAACTTTTTGAAATGAACCGCTAAGGTTCTAGCGTGGATTTATTTATGTTATGCATGTAAAGTAATTGCCTACTTTAAATGGTGTGCAACAAAAAGGTTTGTACGTACTTCAAAAGAAGTTTAAACGACATCCGGCTCCAAAAATTTCTTTTTAACCATAAAATGACATGGAACAAAGTTCACAAACAAAGTTTGCACGCGTCAGTTTATTTCACAAAACGATGAAACGGTTCATAAACACACTTTGGTCAAAACATAAAATGATTTGCGGTGGTTTCGAGTTTAAAGCCAAAATAACAACATGCTTCCATTCTTTGAAGATATCGGCTAAAATATTGTGACAGAATCTCAAATCATAATATGCATGCAAACTGGTAACACTCTCCTAGTAGTTTTCTTGAAATGAAATAACATGCATCAGATTGTTCATAATAAAATTTCAAAAGATGAAATTGTTTAAATCAAATTTCAAAATTTTCTCATTTTGTCATATAATGACATATGAGTAAAACATTTTTGACAAGACTCACACACAGGAATGTGTTTTCCTAAATCTTAGGAGAAAATAAATGCTTGTAATTGGTTGACACAAAAAGGGTTTAAATCGTCTTCAAATTTCGAATCACACCAACAATGCTCATTAATGTTAAAAAACATAAGTAATTCCACACACTCTAGGTTAAGACAAATAATTTTCTGAAATCCCCATCACGGTGCATTTAAACCAAAAAGTTTTACACTCGTAATATAAATCGCTAAAATATCACTACTTAAAATTTACTCATCAAGATACTCAAAATGCACCGTTTCTCCAAAACCAAAAAAAGTTTACGATTTCTAAAATGTTCATCGAGCCAAAATTGACCAAAGTTCAACGACTCACACATTCGTATTTTCAAAATGTACCATATCGTAAACCGTGCATAATCCTCATAACACTAAAACATATTTTGAACAAATGACCTCTATTTATGCAATAAATTAATAAAACACTTTCAATCACGATTTATTTATCAAAGTGTCGAGGATTAGTGTCTACTAAGTTATGCATATCCCTAGATCAATATAATGCATTTGCGTGAAATGATAATAAAATAATCAATTAACCGAAAGCGCATAAAGCAAATCGTTAAGAAATACTATCAGGATATTCCTTCATGCATTACTCACGCCACGTATAAATCAATCCGTACATTGAACAAGTTGCAATGAAATGTGCTAACACAAATCTTTGAAAAAGAAATTACGCGACACCAAAGTTCCAAAAATCATCCAATTTGGTCGTCTTACGGCGTAAAATAAAATTTCTAAACAAAACTCGAATGAGACAAAATGCTCAATATAACTCATAAATTAGCTCACATAATAAAGGAAGTATGTGCATTACAAAATTGCACTCACGCGACACAAAACGTCTTAAAACAAAACCTCGTAAAACTCTATGGGCTCAATGGCCTCAAATCAACCAAATGGTGCCAAACCTTTCCGTCCAAACCTTAACATATGTGGAGGAGATCCAATGTTAAAGTCATAAGCCGTAGTTACTTGTCCAACACCTTAAGCAACGTTAAAATATGGATATCACTGTAACCGAAAGTAACGTTGGACAACAACAAAATAAAGCGAGTCCTGACAGAGTTTGCAACTTCCGCAATAAAACAATTTCATGCATGTTCAAAACCATGATTTAAAATCTTGTGTGTGCTAAACGTTTTCCGAGATTCTGTAACACAATCCACAGGAGGATTTGAAACACAAGAAATAACTGATGCAATTTATTTCAAAAATAAATTTTATGCATGAATTTAGTCGGCACTCAACGTCTCAAACCACACTCCTCCAAATTCCTCCGGTCACACTATCGTCATCCGGATGCTTAAACATCTTAAGGCAAAATTGAAAGTTACATCGATTAACCTTACGATTCCTCCTCGAATTAAGGTCGATTCAATAAGCCTATGGTTCCAATCCAACCATAAACTTCGACCCGAAATGGTCCACTTAAAGCAATTATCATGCTTATTGTCACTCAAAGTGACTAATGCTAAAATCGTCAATCTCTTCCAACGACTACTCGCTTAGAAACTTCTTCACTACCCCAACAGTCATCACATTAAAGTAGTTCAAGTATGCACACGTAACTAGTAGGTTCACCATAACACTGGCCAAGTGTAATTATGAACATACCGTACATGATTATCCTTGCTACTTGATAGGAGGGTTTACACCCCTCCTAAATCTAATCGCAAGTGTACGGGTCGAAGTCAAGTAATAGTACTTAGAGAAGTACGAGTATCGAATCACGGGGAACTAGGAACTAAATATCACAATTACTCTAATTGCTATTAACTGAACTATCGAAATTTGAGAGGTTGGTATTAAACTACTAATTGCAGAAATTAAATCAAACACAAGACAGACAATGAACAACTTTGGAATTCAGATAGAGAAAACAGTTGAGGGTTGGAAATCCTTAGGTTTTCACATATGAACATCAGACTTAAAACAAATACCAGTTATTTCCATTAATGAATACCCAATCTTGATCTCACCATTGTTCTCTCTTGAGTTACAACGGTTATATTTGTAAAGCACGGTTCTTTCTCAAGTTACCATGAGTTTTATCTTGAAAACACAAGTTAAGTCTCTCGATCTCAACCTATGTAGTTCAATGCACATTAAGCACAAGATTATAATGAGACTAAGGTTTACTCGGTATATCTCTATCCTTTCTTACCTTAGGCGTGTGATTTCTAGTTCTATTCGTTAATTAACTCTCTCGAACTTAATTAGCAACAACAAATCAATCGTAAATTTGCCAGATTCACAATAGCATTAAGAGAAAAATCACATGCATTCATTAAATCGGAAAACTGATAAAAGTCACTCGTCATCCATCTATATGTTCAATCCTAATTCAATCCAACCCCCAACATCTAAAGATTAGTTCATGATGTTGGGGGATTCAAACACAAGGGAAAAGGAAACGAAAACGTATGTAAACATAATGAATGTGATCGTGGTGAATGTGAAAAGATGTAGTGATGAACTCCCTTCTCCCGTGATTGAATCTACTTTGCGTTGTGAACGTGTCCTCGATTGATTCTCTCTCGTCGCTCCAAAAGATGTCACTCGGCTCTGAAAATCGCCCCTGGAACTGCTCTAGCCGTCGTGTGTAAGTTGCGTATCGAATGAATGACCTAAATCCCGAAATTAACAACTTAAATTCGCGAAACAGTGGGTTACGCCACTTGCCACGCGACTTGTAACTCGCGTGGTAGGTCGCGCGTGTCTTTTTGGCAGTGTGGGTCGTCGTCTGGTTCGCGGATCGGGTCCTGGTTCAGTCATGGGTCTTAGGCTTGACTTTTGGGCTTCCGTTAGGCTTCGTTTGGACTCGTTTTGGGCTCTTTTTAGCTTCTTTTCTCGAGGAATGCCGCCTTTTAGATAACCTGTATAAATCACTCGATAAACCATAAAATACCCGCCTTTTTACTTGAATACAAGCCAGTCTCATTGGTTTGAGAACTGAAAATAACGCCAAAAAGTGGCGTTATCAACAACCCCAAACCGAGCGTTGCTTGTCCCCAAGCAAATTAGCGATAAAAATAGAATAAAAGCATATATCTTGTGAAATCATAATAATTGTACAATTACCAATCGGTACCAAGTGATGCATCGGTGATTTCCCATACCCGTGAATATCTATCTCACTCTCGCCTCATTCTTATTTCGTTTGATCTATGACCTTCCATTGGGAGTTGAACTCGTGACTGTTCCGATTACGTTCGGGTTAGACTAGGTCCAAACATACTAGGGAAAACATTTCGCCTTGACCCTACCTCACGGGATACTCTCTTTGCACTCGAACCTAGGTTATCGCTCGTGTTGTCATGTTTAAGGAGGTTATGTACAAGAATACTCAAATTATTACATGACAACTCTAAGGAAAGACGCACAATTGTCCAAAAGATTGATCTCAGAAGGAATCAAGTAGCAAGACAAGGACTATCGATAAAGGTGGTCGTATACCGTAATCACATCTTCCAAAAGATCATCCAGGTCTTTACAGGGTTGTAATGGGGCTAGGGTTAAGGCTATGAAACGAAAGGTAAAATGGTTCAAAGATCCTTGGCGTGTCAATCATTGGCAGTTCCGAACTTCTCTACTTCAGCCTCTCTCATTTGGCCCTCTTTGTCACTATTGGAGTCGCTTTGACTCTCTTATTCAGCTGTTATAAATGCTATCTGACTAACTGTTTATTTTTGGGGCATCATTGGCCCTCTTTTCTATCTTTTCTATTTCTCGGGTTACATTGACCCGTTTTATTCTCATGACTGGCCTGTTCTATTCTTTTCTGCTCTATCTTTCGTAGTTCATCACTGCCTTTGATTTACACGCTTTCGGATAAGGGTTGGCTAAGGCTTTTGGCTAATGGGTTAATGATCGGTTTAGAAACGAATAGGGTGCGTGTTTGGCTGCAAAAGGGCTATGGATACACACAAAAGGGTGAAAGGGAATGATAGCTAAAATGGTTAAAAACAAAACACATAATGCCTGGAATCATATCTTAAGGTCCACACGATATGGTCTACTATACCCTTACCCAATATCCCGATGTTCGTCTTTGCTACTCAATGCAATAATGTAGCGAGATCATTCTACATTCACGACAAGGAATTCGAAAAAGTGTATACGAATTAGGTGTATGAATCCCTCGAAATGAAAAACGTCTTTTAGGCTCAAAACTCACTATCGGGTGGTCTCCACTAATGTCCCTAGTCATGTCCTTTCCCAGTCCTTCCCTAACGGTCACGTCACTCTCACAAGATTCTTCCCACAATGGTTGGTCTCAATCATTCAAAACAAATTTTTTTAGCTATTATGATCTAGACACTCAGGAGTGCAGGAAATCTACGTGCATAACTTGGGCCCGATTGGGCAACCCAAACCTTACCCACACATTGTCCCCAATGTGCAAGTAAAGTCGTAGGTGATGTGACTCGAATTATTGTGCAGTTATTACAGTTATCAAAAGGACGGGCAAGGCATTACAAAACATCAAAAAGGAATCCCAAAGTTTCTAATATGGGCACCCCAAACCTAGGCCATAGCCTAGGTTTGCCATATAAAAGCCAACCCCAAACCTCGGTGAAACCGAGGTTTACACAGGGTTAAAAGTGAGTGTGTAGATGTTTAAAAGATGAGGCACCCCAAACCTAAGTGAAACTTAGGTTTGTTGCATCTCGTTTAACTAACACGAACAAACATCTTACACCACTCGTTATTATGCAAAGTTTAGAGCGTACCTGTTTTGCCCGGATGAAGGAGGATTCTTGAAAGGTGGATTTGACAACGACGCACCGGAGAAAGGGAGGGAGAAAACAAAAACAAACAAAACAGAAACAGAACGAACAAATAAAGCAGGAAAAGAAAGCATCAAAAGAGAAAGGAATTCCACAACAGGGCTCCCCGCGACTTGGAACGCGGTTTATAAACCGCGACACAAGCCGCGTAAGATACTGTTTCAGAATCCAACAGAAGGCCCCGGGGTTTGGCGCGCGACTTGTAGGCCGCGGCACAAGCCGCGTAAGCCTCTGTTCAGCTATTTTTTGGCTTTTTTCGTTTTTCGATTTTGCCTTGGTGGGTTGCCTCCCACCCAGCGCCGTATTTAAAGTCGTGGCACGACTATGTGGGACTCAGCTAGGCTTGGTGTCTGCGGGATGAAATCGCCCACATTCGCGATTGTCCGCGGACTTCTCTACTCCTTCCTCTCTTTCACCACTTCCTCTTTCAAGCATCTTGAACCTTACGTTCTCACCGCCGACTCTGAACGTGATCTCACCCTCTTCCATGTCAATCAAAGCTCTCCCGGTGGCTAGGAACGATCGTCCCAAGATCATCGGGACCTCTTCATCCTCATCTATGTCTATCACCACGAAGTCTACCAGGAAGTAGAACTTACCAACCTTAATTAGCACGTCCTCAATCACGTCGTACGAGTATCTTATTGACCGATCAGCAAGCTTGAGCGTCATGAACGTTGGACTCACCTCGCCCAATCCAAGTTTCCTGAAAATAGAAAGGGGCATCAAATTAATACTAGCCCCTAAATCACACAAAACTTTATTGAAAGAAAACTTCCCGATTTGGATAGGGATAGAAAAACTCCCTGGATCATTGAGCTTCTAGGGAAGCTTATTCTGAAAGATTGCGCTACACTCTTCAGTGAGTGCAACGGTGGATTGGTGATCAATTGCCCTCTTTTTGGAAAGGATCTCTTTCATGAATTTCATGTAAGAGGGCATTTGGGCGAGAGCATCTGCAAAAGGAATATTGATCGTTAGCTTTTTAAATACTTCAATAAATTTTGAAAAATTGACCTCATCCTTATTTGCTTTCAGCCTGCTCGGGTAAGGTACTCTCGGTATTTCCGGTTTGACCGGTGGTTGCTTTAGCTTGTTCTCTTCACCCTGCTTGCTCTCTTCACCCTCCGAGTTCTCTTTGATTGCACACTCTTTATCAGCTTCTAGTTCAGTCACCTTAATGCTCTCGATCTCTTTCTCTTTCGGACCGGTCTCCCTTGATGACGACTCTCGTACTGGCTCTCCATTCAGCTCCTTGCCATTTCTCAGATAAATGGCATTGCATGTTTCCCGGTTAGTCCTTTCGGTTTGACTGGGAAAGGTTCCGGGAGGTCGGTTTTGTAAAGCTTCACTAATCTGCCCCACTTGCCTCTCGAGAATCTTAATTGAAGCCGTATTCTGATCGGTTGTAGCTTTGACTGTACTCACCGTGCTCGCTAATCCCTCGACCGTGCTGTCCATTTTCGTCATGAACTTCATGAGCATATCTTCCAGCCCCGGTTTCTTCTCCATCGATGGTCCTTCATTCCTTTGGTGAAAACCTGGAGGACGATAAGCATTATTAGTATTGGAAGAATTTGAAGAGTTAGAAAAATTACCTGGCTGTTGACCGGGTTGACTCCACGAGAAATTTGGGTGCTTTTTCCACCCTTCGTTATATGTGTTGGAGAACGGGTCGTTCCTCGGCTGATGATTCCGGTTTTGGAGGAATTGAACTTGCTCGGGATCTTGTGAATTGCCTCCCTTCAGATGGTTCGTGATCATGGCTAATTGAGCCTTTATCTCTTTAACGTCGTCCGTCTCTTGAACACTAGCGACTCGTGCAATAGAAGATCGTGGTGTGGAGTAGCTATGCTCGGCTAGGTTCTCGATCAACTCGACTGCTTCCTCATACGTCTTGTTCATGAGCGCCCCACCCGCTGCAGCAGTGATGTCATTCTTGAATTGCGGGTGAAGGCCTCCAAAGAACGTTTGGATTATGACCCAACCATGTAACCCGTGATGTGGACACTTCTTCAACATGTCCTTATATCTCTCCCATGCCTCGTAGAGTGTCTCTTAGTCCCACTGAGCGAAATGGGTGATATCAGCCATTAATTGAGCAGTTCTTCCCGGTGGGAAGAATTTCTGTAGAAATGCAGCTTTCAGGTCTGCCTATGTAGTGATCTGATCGGCTGGCAAACCCTCTATCCAAATTTCAGCTCTACCCTTGAGTGAGAAGTTGAATAGCCTTAGCTTGATGGCGTCTTCGTTCATGCCATTAATCTTGAAGGTGCTGCAAATCCTCTCGAATGCACGGAGGTGTGCATGAGGATCTTCGGTCGGTGCTCCTCCATATTGGTTTTGTTGCACCATCACGATGGTGCTTGGTTTGATCTCGAAGTAGTTAGCCGCGGTGGTTGGTGCTTGAATGCCTATGCGGGCCGCTGCCACATTCGGGTCGGCAAACGACCGCATAGGGCGTCTTTCGGGAGGTGGTGGAGGATTATTGCGAAGAGGTGGAGGATCGTTGCGCGGTGGTCTCTCGCCTACAGGTCTCTCGTCACCCATTTGTAACTGTCGCTTAGCTTTGGTCTCTTGACGTAGGCGACGAGCGGTTCTTTCAATCTCCGGATCGAATTCTTCAATCTCTTTTCCTCGGGTCGTCCTTGGCATAAACCAAGTGGTACCTGAAAAGAAAGAAAGTAAAGTCAGTAATCCAAAAAAACTGAAAGTGATGGAATAAAGCAAAATAAAAAAAATGCTCAATCTAATAGCGCTTATAGATGGTAGTGCTATTAGCTACAACTAGTTCCCCGGCAACGGCGCCAAAAACTTGATAGGAGGGTTTACACCCCTCCTAAATCTAACCGTAAGTGTACGGGTCGAAGTCAAGTAATAGTACTTAGAGAAGTACGAGTATCGAATCACGGGGAACTAGGAACTAAATATCACAATTACTATAATTGCTATTAACTGAACTATCGAAATTTGAGAGGTTGGTATTAAACTACTAATTGCAGAAATTAAATCAAACACAAGACAGACAATGAACAGCTTTGGAATTCAGATAGAGAAAACAGTTGAGGGTTGGAAATCCTTAGGTTTTCACATATGAACATCAGACTTAAAACAAATACCAGTTATTTCCGTTAATGAATACCCAATCTTGATCTCACCATTGTTCTCTCTCGAGTTACAACGGTTATATTTGTAAAGCACGGTTCTTTCTCCAGTTACCATGAATTTTATCTTGAAAACACAAGTTAAGTCTCTCGATCTCAACCTATGTAGTTCAATGCACATTAAGCACAAGATTATAATGAGACTAAGGTTTACTTGGTATATCTCTATCCTTTCTTACCTTAGGCGTGTGATTTCTAGTTCTATTCGTTAATTAACTCTCTCGAACTTAATTAGCAACAACAAATCAATCGTAAATTGGCCAGATTCACAATAGCATTAAGAGCAAAATCACATGCATTCATTAAATCGGAAAACTGATAAAAGTCACTCGTCATCCATCTATATGTTCAATCCTAATTCAATCCAACCCCCAACATCTAAAGATTAGTTCATGATGTTGGGGGATTCAAACACAAGGGAAAAGGAAACGAAAACGTATGTAAACATAATGAATGTGACCGTGGTGAATGTGAAAAGATGTAGTGATGAACTCCCTTCTCCCGTGATTGAATCTACTTTGCGTCGTGAACGTGTCCTCGATTGATTCTCTCTCGTCGCTCCAAAAGGTGTCACTCGGCTCTGAAAATCGCCCCTGGAACTGCTCTGGCCGTCGTGTGTAAGTTGCGTATCGAATGAATGACCTAAATCCCGAAATTAACAGCTTAAATTCGCGAAACAGTGGGTTACGCCACTTGCCACGCGACTTGCAAGTCGCGTGGTAGGTCGCGCGTGTCTTTTTGGCAGCGTGGGTCGTCGTCTGGTTCGCGGATCGGGTCCTGGTTCGGTCGTGGGTCTTGGGCTTGACTTTTGGGCTTCCGTTAGTCTTCGTTTGGACTCGTTTTGGGCTCTTTTTAGCTTCTTTTCTCGAGGAATGCCGCCTTTTAGATAACATGTATAAATCACTCGATAAACCGTAAAATACCCGCCTTTTTACTTGAATACAAGCCAATCTCATTGGTTTGAGAACTGAAAATAACGCCAAAAAGTGGCGTTATCACTACTCTCGACGCGATTTTCGTTTCTAGCGACTCCATCGAACTCAAAACATCCTATCTTAAAGTGCTTAATGGTGAAATTTCACTTTCATTTACTTAAAAGAACGCTAGTTTAAGTCTAGGTATCAAGAAATAAACACCTAATTCTCTCAAATTTATGCTCTGATACCAACTTGTAACACCCTCAAATTGGGAAAGAGCAACTAAATAAAATTTTCGATAACACATCCGAAAGAATAGAATATCTTCCTATAAACCAATACGAGAAATACCTCAAACAATTTATAACTCAAGTCTTATTACAAGGCTATGTTCACATCGGGTGTTACTTAACTCAAGTACACAATGTTATTCCAAAAAATGAATGCGAAAGACTTCACTTAACCAATTCACCTCTCGAGCACCCTACTAGCACTCGACCTTTCGCAGTGTCACTAAAACTACTCCCAACCTGAACCTGTTGCACATGCCGGCAAATAAAAAGGTTAGGTTGACGCCTAGTGAGTTCAAGAGTTTATAGCATGATTTAAATAATTCTTTGAATGAAAGTTTGCGACATAGATTATTATTTTTTCCAAAAGAGTTTACAAAAAGGATATAAACGACTCATTTTCCAACGCATCCAAAATCTATGAGAAATGTTCCCAAAGTGTATATAGCGTTATCCAAAATGAATTCCAACACAAACTCACTCAAAACGTGAATAAATCTATATTAAGCAAAACCTCCAAATACGTATGGTGACAATACTTAACCCATAAATCATGGAAGAACAGTCCATATAAATATAATACTTCACCAAAAACATGTTACGAACAAATACTCACGTGAACGTAAAATGTAATGAAGTCCAAATGCCATAAATATGGAAATGACCTGCTTCATTCAAACTTTAATATACATGAAAGGAAATCCAATATTAAAGTCATCAATTGCAGTCAATCGCACAAGACCAACGATGATAAAACGTGGACATTATAATATCCAAAGTAATGTTGGCCGACGATGGGGGACACCCGTATCTATTGAGAGTGGAGGATCACAAAAGTATGCCACCCATACAATGTTAATAGTATGACACTTCACGACATGAAGGCCCAAGTGTCCCTACGACTCCTTTCAATACACACCCAAAGAGACAGCTGACATTAGCAGAAAATTAACATGAATACCACCAAAGGCTCGGCACAAGCGGGGTTACAACCATGGCATTGCCCCGACATGGCGAAGGTCATAAACGCCCGTCAATCATGACAGCTCAAATGGACACAGCCCTCTTAGTGTACCCTTGAAAAGTAAAGGTCATAAAACATGGGGCCCGGTTAAATCCCGCAACACCCAGTAGACCATCAAATAAAGACCGACTTACGTGCCTATGGATCCAATGCAACACAGTCTACAATCACATGCCCATCCTGGAATGACTAAAGCACCCGAGCATGTAAATATCAATAATATGCAATGAAATGCTATAAGTTGCAATAAATGCAAACCATTAATAGGACTCCACATTGAGCCATAGAAATTGGACAAAATGTCCCCAAGACTCCCTTAAACTCAAAACCGAGCAAAATGCTCAAAACCCATTAGACCCATAATTAACGGTCCTCAAAATATAAAATGCATTTAAACATCGTTTAGGTAAACATATACTACAAAATCATCATTAACCCCAAAACCCGTCACAAATTAATACAAATGGGTTCCCAAAATGGACTCATATTCTTATAATTCTCAAAACGACTCATGACACAAAAATGTGCATTTTCCCAAATGGTTTATAAAATCAATTATACCCACATGATTAAACCATTGATTAAGCTCCATTTGAGCAATAAATCATTTAAGGACATAACTATGATTTCTACACATCAAAATATTCAAAATTCCAAATACGGGTGTTTTACAAACTTTATAAAGTTAAACACTTCAAAAGGGTTAAACTTACCAAATAAGTCAACAATTGATAATTTTAAGCAAAACATGCAAATACTTGGAAAACATTTTTGGCATGTACAACGTTTTTTCACAAATCAACTTGAACTCACCTTGCTAGATTTAGGCTAAATCTAGATTTTCCCCAAACGTAAGCTCCTTTCAGAAACATGAATCCTCAAGCCAAATCTTCCAAAAACCTAGATCCATAAGTTTCCAACCATCAATAACTAGATCCAATCATGTAGAATCATTCCCCAAACATTTTACATCAAGATCTCAACTTATACCAAAACCCTAATTTTCATGGGTGAAGAAGGAGAAGATTACCTTAACCAAGCATAACCAAAATCACACCAATAATACCCAAAATGGAAGGGAAGATGAAAACAACAAAACTCTAGCTTTGGGGTAGAGAGAGAGTGAGATTACCTTCATCACTTGAATCCTCAAAGAAAAAGCTCCTAGACTCCCACAATAGCTTCAAGCTTCCATATCTTCAACAATGGTGGAAATGGGTTTGATTTGAGTGGAGAAGATGAAGAAGAGTATGAAGGGTTTGTGATTTCTTAGGAGGAAATCGGTTTAGAGAGAGAGAGAGAGGAATCTGAGTTGGGGTGTTGAAATGAAGTGAGGAAAGAGATAGGGAAAAGTCTTAAAAGAAAACCAAAATATCTCATCAGACATCATGCGGACGTCCGGCTGGCGCATCATGCGGACGTCCGACTTCGACCTGACCGAACTCCCCACTTTTCTCTGCTGATTCCGCGGAAGATCCCTGGACTTCCGGCTGGACACGGACGTCCGGCCTCGCCCCCATGCGGATGTCTGCAAGCCCAAAAATCGCAATTCTTAAAATTTGGGGTGTCACATAGTATGAGCTCAATAACTTGGAAAACAACTTACTTTTTTGTTCCGCTACAATCCTTGAAAAACGGGTCTCCCCTGTCATCGTAAAATTAATTTTGGACCGTATGGTTCTTATATGATTTATGTGGAAACAAACTTACATCGGAATCTTGGAAAACATTTGTTGTTGTTTTATGTTTCATTCATATATAAATGTTTGTTCTCACTAGGCGTAAAGTTTTTCTTAAATGACATGTATGTCGGGTCTTTTAGATGTGGGGCTACGAAGTTTTGAGTGGAGTGCGAATACCGTTGGATGACATTTTGGGATAAACGACTTTTGGTTGATTTGGCGTACATACTTTTAGTAGAAGTTTTTGGAAGTTAGTAGTGACAAACGTATATAATATAATCTTAATATAGTTTAGGTTAGTAGGTTGTTATTTATCACAATTTCCCCCTTTGGGTGATTTCTTTTATATAAATGTCATTATTCGGGTTTAAATTTACGTCTGTTTTTAGGGGTGTTACAGATTGGTATCAGAGCTCTTGTTTAAGCGAACTAGGTAAGAATGTAAGATGCCTAGACTTAAGTTGAGATATTAAGTTACGATTTGTGAGATTTGGATAGAACTTCTAAGATATGATGGTTTTAGAGTCGACGAAGTTACACTAATTAAGAGTTGTAATGATGGTAACGAGAATACTTGTGTATGATATGTTCATAATTTCACCTAATTAATGCTATTATGAATGTGTTGTTACGTGGACATGCTTGACTTACTATTGTTATGATGATTGATGAATGTAGTAGTACGTTTCATTGGTTACTATTCTTGTACATAGATATGCATTATTATCCTCTTTCTCGTGTGTGTGTGTGTGTATGACATACTAAGATGGTAAGCACGCGAGGTAGACCGCAAACTCGAATAGATGGGCATGAGGCAACCGTATCAATGGCCGATCAGATGGAAAGGGACGAGGCGTATGCCCAAGCCCCAAAAAAATAGGGGCCCAAATATTTTTAGTATATAAAAGAGACAAAAACATATTTTAGTATCTAAATGGGTCCAAAAAAAATAATATTATATTAACTATTAAAGACTCAAACAGGTATTAGATAATTACATTGGAAAAAAATATGTAAAAATTTAGTTTTTCGTTCATTTTATATTATTGTTTATTGTTTCTCAAAGTTTTTTATATAGTAGGAAAGTCAAAAATAACATGTCTTGAAAACCTTGATCTTTTTTCTATCATTCATCGTCGAGTGGCTCTTGATTATCTATCCACATAATTTTACTTTTGCATTAGAATATAGAAAATATTTTGTTATTAACTAAGAAAACCATACCTTTAAAAGAAATTACCAAACATATGAGACGATGCAACTTATATCCATATATGATTTTAAAACCACCTTTGTTTTTCATATATTCTTAAGTCTTGACTATTTGTGCATGAAATATAAGTCATCTCCTATATATAAAACAAGAATAAGATCTCAATCAATAATCATCACGGGCTTTTGATTATGAGAATGATGATTCCGAAAAAGTTTGTGTTAGCCCTAATGTTGTGTTCTCAAGTCTTTTTTTACGAACTAAAGGAAGGAAAAGAGAAGGAAAGTAGGGGGAAAAGAAAATTCCTATGTTCACGAGTTCCTTTAAGGAGAGAAAGGAAAAATCCTGTGTTCTCAAGTTTTTTTAAGGAAGAAAAAAAATGAACGTTGGTTTTCCTCCCAAATGTGAGAGAAAGGCGTAGAAAATTTTTAGAACAATTAAATATATTAATAAAATCACACACCTATCCATCAATTATAATCCGCTATAACATAAATGAGAGTATATTTGTAGAATGACATCTCTCTTTCCTCTCTCCCCTACTCAAGAACATTAAAATATATTTTCCTTCCTTCAATTCTCAAATTCGAAAACACATCGTAAAAGTTTAAAATCGTGATAAAAACATTAACATGAGGTGACATGGAAAACAAACTGATTTATATTGATTTACGTAATGTTACTCCGAATAGTCAACATTGTGACCCCAAATGATGTCAATGTATCTATATACTAAAGATATATCAGACGATAATTTTGATGGTAGAACAGATTGATGATGTTATGTAAAATGTTATGATAGATAATATTACTTTTGAAATAATTATTAATTGATTTTGTGTCTAAGATTACTCGAAACAACGGTTTTATATGAATTATTTGTAGGAGTGATGATCTCAATCAGCCGCCGACCTGAAGCTGAAACGCATCTGTCCACATCGAGGCTTCTCCCTACCCCGACGGATTCGCTAACCACTCAACCCAGTCCACATTCGTCTTCTTGACTCTTTTGCTCACCAATTCAAACGTTTTCCTTTGAAACTCGAAAAATAAGTCGATAATGTGATTCTTTTCCTATTTAAACACTAAATTGTTCTTGTGAGACCAAATTAGATAGAGGAAAGACTACTTTACCGCCATCCATTTTGATGTACCTTTTGTCGTTTCCGCCGTTGCCGGGTCCTCTCGCATCAAGTCTTGAATTGTTGTAACACCATCCATGTTCCTCTTCCACCATCTTCCTACTAGAACCCAAAGATTCTTCACTTATTCACATCTTATGAGAGCATGATCAATGTCTTCAATCGCATCGCCACATCTCGGGCAAAGCACCGAGTCCGTTTCTACTCACAGCTTGTCCAAAATCGCGCTATATGGTATACGTCCTCGCCCTACTCTCCACATGAAGATACACACCTTCCCTGGAACCACCGAAGACCACACCGTTTCTTTCGAATTCCCGTCCCATGCCATCCTAACTCCTTTCTTCAATTATTTTCCTTAGTTTCCTTACATTGAACTCCTTTGTCGAAGTTAAGTTCCACTCTACCTTGTTGCTTTTACTTCTATCCGGACTCCAAGCTTGAACGCGTCTTATTAGTTCCTCCAATTCTCCTCTCTCTCCTCCATGCCCATATCCACGTCCCCACTTCCCCTACCCATTCTCCCCTTTGCGCTACACTTACCGTTTTATCAGACTCCAATCTAAACAACCAATTGAACTCCTCTTGAAAACTTCTATCAACCGCCCACCTATCCATCCAGAATTTGGTGTCAACGCCATCCCCGATCCTTTTTCCAAATGAGTCCGAAAAACTCATCCCTTCATTGTCCAAGTCCTTCCTAACCCGCACAATATTTTTCCAAGTTGATTCGGTGTACCCGTTGTCCGAATTGTTATCCCCTAAACCACCATCTTCCCAAAATACTTCTCACTACCCTTACCCAAATTGCATCCTTTTTATTTAAAAGGCGCCACCACCATTTACCCGATAATCCCTAATTAAGCGATTGCAAACTCCCCACATTTAAACCCCAATTTTTAAGACTCCCCAATGTTTTTTCCCCAATTAACCCATGCCACTTTCTTTTTTTTTCGCTCGACCCCCCCCCCCCCAATAATCTCCTCCGAATCCTCTCCAACTCTCCTAACCCACCTCTCGGGGCTCGAAACAAAGAAAAATCATACAATGGCTAGGTTCTAAGACCGCTTTAACCAAAGTAAGGGGCTGTTTACCAAAATTTTCATTAAGTCCTGTATGGATAAATGTGTCTGTCTGGTTAAAATTTTCTGTCTGGATAAATTGTTGCTGTTGTTTACTTTTCTATCTGAATCAACAGTCTGAATAGCAGAAATGACCGATTTACCCCTGAGTATGAATTATAAGCTGTTTTATATATTCTGTTTATTTTTTTAAGCCAAATTATATATCTGAAACACAAAATTATTTAATCATCAAAATATAAATTCATAAATTCATTGATATAATCCAAAAATCAAAATATAAATTCATAGTCTTTAAAAATCCAAGTTCAAACACAAAGTAGCCAAGATCAAATACAAACACTTCAAAATTAAACATTGTTAACGAAAGTTTTCACAACATTGTGATCTTTCCAACTTATCCTAACACGCTTTTGTTGGTGGACTCACCGGTTTGTTCCATACCTAAAAACACATATAATCACACCATTTTGAGCAGGAAAAAAAACAGCAGCAAAAATCACACTAGAAGCTAACAATATCAGCAGCAAAATCAGTAGCATACATCAATCAGCAGCAAAAAACACAGCAAAATCAGCAAAAATCACAATAGCTCACAAAAATAACAATAGCAGCAAAAATCACGCTAGAAGCTAACAAAATCAGCAGCATACAGTTTTAAAAATCAGCAGCAAAATCAGTTTTACAATAGCAGCAAAAATCACAATAGCTCACAAAAATAAAAATCAGCAGCAAAATCAGTTTTAAAATTGAAGTTACAAAGAAGTCAGTTTGACCATAAAGTCAAACCATTTCTTCATTCCTAACAAACAGAATCAAACATCACTGCATAATGGAATCGAAGGTTTGTTAATGGAACTGGAAATGGATGTTATTTAGGAGTTGTTACATCTGAATCACCGAGAAGAAATGGAGAAGAAATTACCTCTGAATCACCGAGAAGAAATGGAGAAGAAAGCCGCTACCGCCGAAATGGAGAAGAAAGCCGCTGTCGCCGCCGTCGCCGGAGAAGAAATGGAGAAGAAAGCCGGAAGAAGCTGTCGCCGGGAGAGAGCCCTGGAGAAATGGGAGAGAGCCCTGGAGAAAGGGTTTTAGCGTGTTCTTTTCTCTAAAGGGTAGAATGGTCATATTTTCAGCTTAATGGGGACAAGTGCCATAAACCATCTGTGCGAATAAGACGGTTGCTGTCCCATTAAGTCGCAAGTAAACACCCAATTTTGTCTGTGCGAATAAGCCATTTTCCCCAATAAGTCCAATAAGTCATAAGTAAACACACCCTAAGCCTTCCTCTAAAAGAAATAAATTTTGTTTTCCACGATGCCAATTTTTTCTTTACCTTTTCGATTATCGGTTTCCATGATGCCATCCTACACATTGATGCTCCAACCAGGAGGCCAAGATATGTGAAAGGAAGAGATCCCCCTCCGCACCCTAAGCCTCGAGCCTATCCCCATACCTTCTCGTCTTAAACTCCCAACCCGAAGCTTTTACTCTTAGTTACATTTATTTTTAATCCCGAAATCTCTTGAAAGCACCCTAGGATCTTCATGAGGTTCTTTAGGTTCACAAGATTCCATTTGACGAAAAACAATCACGTCATCTGCAAATTGTAGGTGAGAAATTTTAACCTCATCCTTTCCCACTTTGATGCCTTCATAAAGTCCCCTCTCCTTCGCTTCTTCCATTAAGATATGTAAATTTTCAGCCGCCGGTAGAAAGAGAAATGGGGCTAACGGGTCCCCTTGTCTCAACAATTTACCCATTTTGAACTCTTTCGTCGGAGACCCATTAATGAGTACCGACGTCGAAGTGGAGTGGAGGCATGCCTTGATCCACCTTACCCATTTCTACCAAACCCCATCTTCTACAAAGTCTCTAAAAGAAAGTCCCGTTCGACATTATCGTAAGCTTTCTCGAAATCCACTTTAAAAATCAACCCACTTTTTTCTTTCTTCTTATAAAGTCAACTACCTCGTTTGCAATTAACAGCCCATCCAAAATATGTCGCCCTTTTAATAAAGGTACTTTGAACATTCCTTATTACTTTACCCACCACGGCCTTCATTCGTTTCGCCATGATTTTAGATACCGTATTGTAATAAACCCCTATGAGGCTAATTGGCCGAAATGCACTAAGACCCTCCGGATTTGGGACCTTAAGAAATAAAGTGAGGAATGAATGGTTACACCCACCACGTATCCTTTCTTTATCCCAAAACCACCGCAAGGCCGCAATCAACTCCCCCTTAATGATCCCCCAAAACTTCTTGATAAATCCAAACGAGAAACCATTCGGACCGGGTGACTTATTATTTGCGTACCCTTTGATGGCCCTCCAAATTTTCCTCATAGAACGGGTTTTCCAACCAAACGGCGTCTTCATTTGATAATTTATTGATTTTTTGGCTAATTAAAGTAGGCACATCCCTTCTAACAGACGAAAACTTTTCTTTAAAAAAGTCAAACACATATTCCTTGATCCTTGCCGGTTCCTCCACCTATCCTGCGTGTATATTCATCCCTCTAACCAAGTTCTTTCTTTCCCTATATTTAACCGCCGCGTGAAACATTTTAAAGTTCTCATCTCCATCCACTATCCATTTAAATTTCGCCTTTTGTCTTACCATGCCAATCTTTTGTCCTTCCAAAGCTAGCCATTTTTTTCTTGCTTGTAGCCATTTCTCTCTTACTTCCTCATCCCATGCCTTCACCTCCGCTTTTTTTTTCTACCTTAGTAAATTCTTCCTTGGCTTCCAACAATTTTTTTTCAATCTCCCCAAACCTCTCTTTACTTTACACTTTTAAAGTCTCTTTCACCTTTTTAACTTGTCCTTGAAGATACAATCCGGTTGATTAGAACCAATTCCCCCATTCCATGCTTCTCTAACGTTTTTCTCAATGCCATCCTCCTTTAACCACGAGTTAAAAAATTTAAACGGTTTTGGCCCGTAGTCGGATAATTCCTCACCTAATACTATCGAGTTATGGTCCGTCCACTTTCAATCCAACAATTTAACTCTCAAGTTTCTCCACATTAGGCAAAAGTCATTTGTTGCTAGAAAATGATCCAACTTACTCCGTTTCTCACCATCGTCACTCACTCTTGTATATTTGCCACCCCCTATCGGCACTTCAACCAAGTTACTCCTTCTAATAAAGTCATTAAAATCTCCCACCCCTCTCGCATAAGTCACCGAGTTGAATCTTTCGGAATCTACCCTAACCTCATTAAAGTCACCAAAAACACACCACCTAACGTATTCTTTGGCTAGAAGATTTTCCAACATACCCCATGTCTCTTTTCTACCTTTAACGTCCCTTGGTCCGTACACGTTTATAAAACCCATTAGGCCTTCTCTTCCCGTCCACTTTCCAATCACAACCAATAATGAAATCTCGGCCACCACATACTCCCATTTGAATAATTTTGTATCCCAATTCGTTAGAAGTCCCCCCGAATTGCCAATTACATATACTTGGGAGAAATCACCATCATCTCCCCCCCCCAAATTTTCCCTACTTGGTTGTCTGACCATGTCTTAATTTTAGTCTCCTGTATTCCAATGAGACTAGGTTTCTCCTTTGTGCAAATTTCCTTCACCCACCCTTTCTTATTCAATGATCCCAAACCCCTTACATTCAATGATATTATCTTTATAACAGATTAATAGCAACGAACTAACCTCATGACATACATTTCCATTAGTTATGCTTTCCGCCCTCACTTCCCTTTCACTTGACCGCCTTCCATTTCATCCCAATTGCCTCGCCAAAATCCTTCAGGCCCTCTTCCGTTTCTTTGCTACCCAATTCGTTTGAGAGAGATGCTTGGCTCGAACTCGTTGGTGTCTCCTTTCCTACTTTCTTCTTCCGAATTGACTTCTCCTGTGAATTCGAGCATAGCCCCTTTTCCTGCCCAGATTTCTTGTTTTTGCTTCTAGCCATTTGTTTCAAAAGGTGGAAGCTAACCTTGCCTCTTCCTAACCCCGATGATTCTGCTTTCTTCCCTTTCCTATTCTCGAGCGTATATCGTTTTTCTTCCATCACCAAATCCTTCTTCATCGCCGCCTTTTTTTGTTCGCCTTTGCTTCCAGATCGAGAATTTGTTGGACATATCTATTTTTGATGGGCTAGTTCATTGATATTCTTCAGTGGGCCATCTTCTGGGCCATCGCTATCTTGGGTTCGCATAGCTGGTCTAATTTTATTCGCTTCCAGTCCAATAACAACCCTTGTATCATCTTGGCCCTCATAATGGACTTCTGTGTTAAGGCCCACCTCCAAACTAGAATTTCCTAACGACTCTTTTTCCTTCTCATTAGGTTTTCTTTTTTCTTCAGCAGCCACCCACGTGTCTTCTTCATCGGAACCACCGCCCTCATCATTATAATTTGAAAAAACCCACCTCCTTGCCGCCCTTTTCTGTCTCTTCGTCACCCTTTGTCGTCTTCTGCCTTTTCGGACCTTCATCGACCGACGTCCCGACCTCCTCTTTCGTCTCACCACCTTCCTCCCTGTTTTCTTTCATCTGATCAGTCTTCTCTCCGTCCGTATCACCCTCTTGTATTATCGGTTTACTTTCCACGAATTGGCTCTCCTCTACCTCCCAATCGGTATCACTAATTCCTTATTCTTCTGATCTTAGCGACAATGTTGGAGATTCCTCCTCATCTTCACTACCATTTTCACTTTCAGACCGTTCCCCGATAAGCTCCTCCATGGTTACCATTAGCGACCTCTCTTCTTCTTCAACTCTAACTCGATAGTATAGATTTCCCACCTTGATACTTCCCAATTCGTCTATTTTCGTTATAATGGAGGTGCAAATCTGCACCCTACCCCATACTAAGTTATCATTTAACAAAAGATCACGATGATTGGTTTTGATGATTTTGCCCCACTTAATCGCTATTTTCTTGAATATCTCTTCCCTCCATCCATATAGCGGCACACCGAAGATCTTTAACCAAACGATTATTTCTCCCGATCGATAACCTTCTGACCATCTTCGTAAATCTTTCACCCAAAAGTGGATCGCATGCACCCTATTTTCCAAAAAATAAAAATTCACTTCTTCTTCCCCCCAAGCTTTACGAGTATCTGTGTTACCCCCCAAGTATTTTAGACTACATCTAAGTCCCCATCCATTGAAACACAACTTCCTAATCGCTTCAATGTTGTCCGTCGAAACCACACTTCTAACTAGGCAACTTTTTAGGAACGACTTTGCATTCTCGTCCCCATTCCATGTTCCCAACACCACTTCCTCATGCATCGTACTGTCCACCCCATTACGTTCTTCCTTCTGATTTGCATCCGATCTCTTGAAGCCTAGTTCTTTTTGTTGGTAGACAACTTCCGCGTAAGTTCTCTTTCCTTCCGAATAGCTCCTGGCAGATTCCTTTCTTCCCAATACCCCGCCTGCTCCTTTTTCCATTCCTCCACCATCTTCGGTAACGCCTCTGTGATTTTCTGCCCTAAAAACTCCGAGTTTGTAAAACCCTATCCATATATTACCCAACCTTTTTTCCAGTCCTTTTGCATCAACCCCTCTCATAAACCTTGCGAAACCAAACTTTTTTCCACATTTCAGCCTTCGTTTTGCCATATACAAATCCAAAATGTCTCAAAACTTTTTGAACATTCTCCAAAGATGTGGGACCTCCCAAAACTCCTGAAAGTTGAAAAACATAAAAGAGATTTGATTTGGATTCTTAACTACCTATGATCTAAGGTTGGATTTCTTGTCATTGTACCTATAATTTCCTGATCGAAGCCCATCTCTCTCACCTTCGCTCACCCACCCCCTCGCTTCTTAGCTCTCTCTCTCTCTCTCTCTCTCTCTCATCTCTAATGTATTTAATAACTTTTTTTTAATTTAGAATAGACTTGGATCCTCTTAATTTAGATCCTCTTAGTTTTTACTTGACTCTTCTTTATCTTTTACAAAGTTTATTTTATTCTTTTGATTGATTCGAAATGTTTACCTTCTAACAATTCTTCTACTTAATCTCAAATATTTCGGATTTTTATAGAATATTCTAACAAAACGTGACAGTTTGCCCTAAAAGGATATTTGTTCTGTTTACAAGGAAATTGACTCAAATAGCCAAAGCACCAACCATTAGTGGCAAAATAGCCAAAATCTCTCCCGGGTTGCAAAAATAGCCAACGGGTCCGCACTCAGACCCGACCCGGTGAGTGCGGACCGCAATAGTATCACAAAAAGACAAAAAAAGTCTGGAAACGGTAGGTCCGCATTCGGACCCGACCAACCTGGTGCGGACCGCAATTAGGGTTTAGGGTTTAGCCATATAAGCCAGCCGTCAACACGTCCGCAACGGCACTCACCATTGCGAATGCGAATGCGGACCCGATTTTATCGTTTTAACCCCATTCCCACTTGTGATTTCTTTAAAACCCTAGTAAGAAAACTGGTCCCCCTCCAACCACACGCCGGCAGGTTCGAATTTTTTCCACGTGAAGTCAAAAGAGAGTGAGATACACGCTCTTTGATAAGCAATGGCCGACGAGGTCCGCAAATGCGACCCCATTGGGAACCCTAATTAGGTTTTCACCAGCCATGCAACACGTGGCATATATTGCGGTCCGCACCGGGTCGGGCCGGGTCCGAGTGCAGACCAACCGTTTTCATTTTTTTTTGTCTTTTTGTGATCCCATTGCGGTCCGCACTCACCGGGTCGGGTCAGAATACGGACCCGTTGGCTATTTTTGCAACCCGTAAGAGAATGTGGCTATTTTGTCACTTCTTCTTGGTGCTTTGACTATTTGAGTCAATTTCCCTCTCTTTACATCATCATAAAAGTCATGCTTACGAAGGATTTGTGGGGTCTTATTACACATTCTCTTCCTTAAAGGCTACACAATATCCAAATTTCGACCATTGCCCCTGGAATTTTCCTTTTTCCACAAAGGCTATTTCTGTAATTTTATGATGCAGATTTTGGTCAATTTCTTTTTGTCATAAGTCAAAACCAGGACCGCCTTAGATACTCATTTGACTATTGTCTTTGTTAGAAATGGCTTTTTCACTTATCTCATCCTATCGATGATTCTACACGTAAAATATTTTATAAATTAAATTTATTTCTTAAAAACTATGCGATGGTATTTTAATAACCAAGTTTTGTTTGGTAGTAAAAATTATGATCTCGTGGAAAGTAAAATATTTTTAATATTTATTGATTACTATATTTCAAAAATACTAAGTTATAATTTGTTAAAGGTTAAAGATTGAAAAAGCCCAACGAACTATCTGATTTTGAATGATTAAGTCCTTAAGCTATTTTTTTAAATGATAAAACTCTTAAACTTTTTAAAACCGGTTAAATACATCCTTGTAACCTGTAAAATCAGGTTAATGTGATAAAATTTTAAGAAAAGTCTAAAAAAACCCAACAAACTATCTGATTTTGAATGATTAAATCCATAAACTTTTTTAACAAATAAATCTTTAAACTTTTTTCCTAAATCTTTTTTACCAAATAAATTATTGAACCTTTTTTTGAACAAATAAATTCCAAAGTTTTTTTTTGAAAATGTGTCATAGGTTATGCCTAGACTAATTCTTTGACAAATTATGACGGTAAGACATCAGCCCTGATTAAACCTCTGTGGCCACAATTGTTGTGTACGCTTGGATTAAAACCCTGGGCAGATGAGATATCGCACCACATCCCCCAGGGCCTTAACCAGTACGCCACAACTCTTTTGGTTACTTCCAAAGTTTTTTCTAAAGATACAAAATCATAAACTTAATTTTTAATAAATAATTCCGATTTTTTTATCAAACAAAATATACATTTCTTCTCATAGACAAATTTTTTTTTGAACCAATTAAACACCATCGCACCCACATTTGTGCTCATATATATATATATATATATGTCAAAGTGTTTTATATATGTGATATCACTTGTATTGTTTGAACTGGATCCTCAAAATACAGATAATGCTCAAGTTGAAATACACTATTCCCCACCATGCAATGTTTTGTTATGAGAAAATATATAAATGATCAAGGAACGAGGAGAAAAAAATTTAATTATATGGTACAACGATCATCAAATGGTTATAAAACTTTCATTTTTGTACTTTAGGTGATTGCATGCTTTAGAAAATCTCCGTTAGAGAAAACATGAGAGTGTGAAAATATGAAATTATTCAAATTTAGAAAAATAGAGATTTTGAACAAAAATTTGCTCAAATATATTCTCCAAAATTTTATCCAAAATGGAGAAAACATGAGGGTCAAGTTCTAAAAAAAATGATTACCATCATGAGATTTTTTTTTACTATATTCCCGTCAATAAAAACATTGATGTTAAATGTTTATGATAGATAATATTTTATGTATAAAATATTTTAATAATATAATTAACGTCGTAATCTCCAAATTGGAGAACTTATTAGAGTTAGAATTTAATTTTGTTTGCGGATGAGAAGAAATGTATATTTTTTTGTTCAAAAAATCAGATTTATTTGTTAAAAATTAAGTTCATGATTTTGTTTCTCCAAAAAAAAACTTTGGGATTTATTTGTTCAAACAAAAATTCAAGTATTTATTTGGTAAAAAAAAATAGGAAAAAATTTATAGATTTATTTGTTAAAAAAATTTAGGGACTCAATCATTCAAAATCAAATAGTTTGTTGGGTTTTTTTTGACTCTTCTCATTTTTTTAAGGGTGTCATAGGATATGCCTAGACTAATCCCTTGGCAAATTATAACGGTAAGACATCAACTCTAATTAAACCTCAGTGACCACAATCTTTGTGTACGCCTGGATTACAACCCTGGGGAGATGGGATATTCCACCACATCTCTCATAGTTTTAACCAGTACGCCACAACCCTTGTGGTTCTCTTCTCAAATTTTTATCACATTAACCTATTTTTACAGGTTACAATGATGTATTTAACCGGTTTTAGAAAGTTTAAGAATTTTATCATTCAAAAAAATAGTTTAAGAACTTAATCACTCAAAATCAGATAGTTGGTTGGATTTTTTCAGACTTTTCTCCTTTTTGAAATATATAATATTTATATATTTCAAATATTTATACCTGCTGATCTTCTTTTGTGAGGTTTCATACCCTTGTAGTAATTAATTAATGATATTATGGAACCATAAATGCTTAGTATATAGAACTATAGTTTTTTGATATTTTATAAAATGTGTAGATAATGTTATGTATTCTCGTTTGAGTAACGTCTATGATTTAAGATTCATGGTTTGAGTTTTTTAATCATCAATTTCAATACAATTATTTATTTATGCAAAAAGATTTTTTGTAACCAGCATGGCAAATTGGCAACCCTCGAGCTAACCCATAACATACATCCCAAAAAGTAATATGTGAAAGACAAATTAACGGACTAAAGACAAAGTAATATTAATTGTCAACAAATTAAATTCATTCTAATCATGCGACTATTAATGACATAAGCTATATTGGTGTAACGTTATAATTGTGTTTAAATATAATATTACGTCGACTAAAACATGGAAATCAAACTATTATCATCGACAAATGATTCAGTGTTGTGTGGAAACAAGCAGGTACCAACATAAATGATTGCAAGACTCTTGTAGCAAGAGAGATGTTTTAACTTAAAATTGCTATTAAGGGTATCGAGTCGATGTTCGATGGCTAATGTTGTTGGATTGGTAAGTAGTTGTAGCGAATATGAAAAAAAGAATTATATGGATACAGACCATCATAACCTTATTTTTGGCACCTTTTATAATTTACAATACATTATATAAACTTTTTTCCCGGTCCCGGGGTATATATATATATGTATCCGTATTGTAACACCCCAAAATAGAGGCAATTTGTAATGACCATTACAACGAGGGACTAGTTACGTCAAGACCTTATAGGTGATTGATGTAATGGTCTAGTATCGTCAATTAGCAAAGTTTGATTATTTGTTTTAAACATTTAAGGTTTAATTATGAAAAACAAATAATCTTTTAAATATAAATTTTAAAAGGGTTATAAAGGAGGGAATTTGGGAGGGTTAAGTATCGAAGGTAACCACCATTCTCTTTTTAGACGACTCTCAACGATGTGTAGAAACCTTCAAAAAACACTCTCCATTGATCAACCACGAATTTTAGAGTAAAAAGGAGAGATTTAGATGGATTTAGAGCATTCTTGGTGTTCTTGAAACACCGTAGGAGAGACAAGAGAAGCCATGACGTCCAAGGGTGTGAATCATCAATGTTGAAGTAAGATTCATATCCTAACTCGTTTAATTTATGATGGAATAGTGGCATAAAGTTCTAGAAGTGTTTTAGATCATGTTTACAGTAATTAAGAAGCCATAAGGCTAAGAAAAGTAAAAGAAAATGGTGTTATTGGGAATTAGGGAAGTGTATTTAGTTAGTAAAATTCATAAGAAATCACTCGTTTGTCAAAATAATACGTACGATACGTCTTTGGAAAGTTTGAGATCACAACTATAAATCTTTATAAGACTAATGAATCTGGATTGGGTTCTACTGTTCTAGATAAATCAAAATCGATGGTTTTTAAAACTGGTTGGAATTTTGACAGTAATAGCATATGATTTTATAAAATTTGTATAAAGTCCATTATAACTCCGATTGAGGTGGAGTTTGAATATATGGAATCATAGGAGGTTTATCTAAAAACTTTGTTTATATATTAAATTCTGAAAACCCTTGGAGGTATGAGAAATCGTCTGGTTTTGTAACATGTTCAATGTTGAAATAATTATATTTTCGTTAAGTCAACTCGATACATGTTAGGGTGCATGTTTAGGGGGCACGGAGGATGTAATGGTTGATATCTTATCTAGTGGATATCGTATGACATATACGTGTTCTCCTTGAGTAGCGTGCATGGTTCATGTCGAGTTTATGGTAGCAATCATTCAGATGAGGCTTCAGGAGATTTCACTGAGATGCATACATATGTATGAAAATGTATTTTTACATATATGACTATGTGGTGATGTACGTTATGCATGATAGGGTGATTAGTTTACATGTTATCGTTTTTATGATTACATGAATATGGGTATGCATGCTAATTGTTTAGTTGATTTAAATTGTACCAATGATACATATACAGTTGAGAGAATGAGATGTGAGTAAGGTGTGTCACACTTAAATGAGGCACGGCCCCTAAATGGGATTGGAATCGTATGAGTCGTCCACACCAGGAAATACCTGTGACATAGCAGCATGACCCCATAATGGGTTACTGCTCTAGGAAACTTTAAAATAAAAGTTTCAAAGATTGCAACAAAATAAAAAAGAACCTACAACAATTTTCACAAAAAACTCCCAACAAGGATCTCATGCATTAACAAATTAGAAAGACGAAAACACAACCATTGAGAGTTTAGAACTACAACCTTTAAGCTTTAACGTTGATGTCCGGTAGAGAAGAAAACTAGTTCTTCCTCCAAAGTTGATCCACAACAAGCAACCTCCTTCTTGTGGATGCTAGTTCCTTGCAACCCAAACTTGTGTGGTTTTATTTCTACCTTAGAAATAAAACACCAAGTATATTTTTCAACTTTTAGCTCTCAAAACACTTTATAAGAGGGTTTCTAACACTCGAAAACCCTTTAGCCCAAGAGAGAATAACTTAGGGGGAAGAGAGAGAGAGAGAGAGAAGGGGGGGGGGTAGTAAAACTGAAAACCACCATCACCTATATGGTGTAGTTCATCCAAACAAGGGAAAGAGTGGGAGGTTAAGCCTCCCAACAAACTTTTTACATGTCATACTTTGTCCCTCGTTTACTTTAATAATAAAATGTCCTTTGAAGTGTACTTACAACTTGTTGGTCCCGAAGGGGTTATACAAGGTAAATAATTTGTAGAAGGGGGGGGGGGTTGAATATAAACACAAGATTTTGGTTTTCTAAATTGTTTATTGATAAATCAAATACAATTTACAGTTTATTGCGGAATAAGATTAAGTAAAACCTAATCTAAACAAAGTTGAGAATCACTAAGGGTTCTTGCACAAGAAATAGAGGGAAAAGGATATATAGAAAACTAAGGATAATTTTCTATGCACTAAGAGGTTCAGCAAAGACCACCTTCAAACTGAAGGGGTAGTCCTCCTATTTATACTTAATGCATTAAATGCATGGCAGGAGGACTTTACACGTGTCTTCATATGGTTGGATACATGCTTCTGACGTTTTGCACAACATGCTTTGGGCCGTATGGTGAACAGTATAGTGGTAGAGTGGTTGTACGATCCTGGACAAATGCATATCCCCTCGTACAGAGTGTGCAAGTAGATAAGACAAACATTTCATGAAGTAGAAGCTTCATGATCAGCGATCGCTGAATAAATCTTCCATCAGAAAAGACCTGATGTAAGTCAGCTATCGCTAAAGTCTTCTTCTGGAAATGTCGCGTGTGTGGACATGTCTTAGCTTCACTTATGTTCGCATCAGATCATTAGTAGACTCGTCACTTGTTCATCAACTTTGTCTTCGATGTCAGCGATGAACTCTTTGTCGCGAAACATGTCTTCAGGGATTATAAACAACATTGCATATAATTGAAACTATCAGTGATCATCAGTGATAAGTGAACAGGCTCAGGTTATCACTGATGTACATTTATCGCTGGGGGAATACCATTAAGAACAATTAATACTATCAGTGATACTGAACAGACTCAGTATGTTTATCACTGATGGCAAAACATTAATACATACATATGTCATTTGTAATTTCCCTAAGTAACTCTAAGGGTCATCGTCAAATCACTGAGAGAGTTTGGATCAACAATCTCCCCCTATTTGACGATGACAAAGCAACAAAAGAGAATTGCTAAGTGTTAAAAACATAAGTATACATGTGACTCATAGATGCGTGTCCCATTTACTGTTTTCTGGGATCTTTTTAGTACTGAGTGGAGTAAAGTACTTTCATTGAATATTTCATTAACTTCGTAAAAGATTACAAGGGAAGTTTAAAAATACCAGTACAAGTGAAAGATAAATTTTTACAAGTACAAAATTAATTACTGATAAATAACATAAATGGTTTCTTCTATAATTTGTCTTCTCATGTTGATGACTCTGAAGGCTTTGGATACTGAGGAGTGTCCTAGGAATATTCCATCGTCAGCTTTGGGGTGGAACTTTCCAAGGGAATCTATGTTGTTTAAAATGAAGCACTGACAACCAAAGATATGAAGAAAGCTGATAGATGGCTTTCTCCCATGGAAAAGTTCACAGACAGATTTGTTGAATCTTTTGACGATCAACGATCTATTTTGAGTAAAAGGCAGTGTTTACAGCTTCTGTCCAAAATTGAGTTGGAAGATGAGAATCGCTGAGCATAGATCGAGCAACTTCGATGATCGTTCTGTTTCTTCTTTTAGTGAATCCATTTTGCTGCGGTGTTCTCACCGCTGATAAATTGTGAGAAATGCCCTAGCTTTCAAAGACGTTATGAAGAGAATTGTTTTTGAATTCAGTTCGATGATCACTCCTAATTAAGTGAACGATCATATTGTTCAGGACTTCCATTTTCCTGACAAAAGAGATGAGTTCTTTTGAGGTGTCACTCTTAGCACGGAGAAACATTACCCATGTATAACGAGAGAATTCATCTATTATGACAAGAGTATATTTCTTTTCATCAATGGATTGTATATTGACAGGGCCAAATAAATCCATATGAAGGAGTTGAAGAGGGTTTGCCACTGATCACACTTACTTATACTTGAAGCTAACCTTGGTTTGTTTTCATTTTTCACATGCTGAGCAAAGAGATTCCTTAGCGTATGAATGCTGAGGCAAGCCAGTGACTAGTTCTTTAGAGGAGAGAGTATTTAGCGTTTTGAAGTTGAGATGAGAGAGCCTCTTATGCCATAGCCAGTTGACAGCTGATGAGGCTTTAGACAGAAAGCAGATGTTCTCAGTGGTTGTTGAGTCCATGTTTATTACGTAAACATTTTCCAAACGATAACCGCTGAGAGCAACCTTTTCCTTCTTATCAGAGACAAAACATGCTTATTTAGTAAAACATATTTTGTAGTCTTTATCACATAGCTGACTGATGCTTAGAAGATTGTGCTTCAGTCCTTCTACGTAAGCGACTCTTCTGAAGGTGGTTGTACCATTAGAAGGTACACCAAATCCTCGGGTATAGCATTTTCCATTTCCACCAAAGGTTATTGAGGGACCTTTCTCTTCCTTGAATTCAGTGAGCAGGTTCTTTTCTCCAGTCATGTGTCGAGAGCATGCGTTATCAAGATACCAGATACCCTTCGAGACCTGCAAGAAAAATGAAGATTAATTTGAAATTGGTACCCACTTTACAATGGGTCCACATTTGTCAGTGGAATAAGAAGTGGAAGGATCAGAAGTCTTCACAGCATCTGATGATTCAACATCAGTGGTAATATTCACTTTGGTTAATTTCTTAACCTTAGTGGTATTTTTCATCTTGGTCTGATTTTCACCTGGGGTGATCTTCTTTGCCTTGGAGGCAATCATCTTCACCTTAGTTGATTTCTCAGCTTTGGTGGCTGTGGGGCACTTTCTAGCAATATGGTCAGTAAGTCCGCAGTGATAGCATTTCCTATAGCTGAAAGTAGCTTTAGGACCATAGGCATAAGAATTTGACAATTTTAAATGGGCAGGGCCTATACCAAGAATGTCTTTAGCATCAGATATCGAAGGAACCTTGGGTTCTTAAAATTCCTTACCTATGACATCAACCTTTATCCTGGGAGTTGGTCGCCGAACATGTTCAGGGATCTTAACTCTTGAGATTGAAGGTTGAGTAGCTGAAGGTTTAGAAGTCTTCAGCTTTGGCACTTTAGTACCCTTCTGAGGATTTTGTAAAACGGTTTTTCCTTTGTTCTTGAGTTTGGGGCTCAAAGAGGATTTTTCCTCAGGGATTGGATTATTAGAAGAAAAGCACTGAGATGATGAGGTGTCAGGGATGGAGGAGACGAACATTCCAAAATTAAGCATGGAACGATCGTTGGTTGGGTCTTCTATGTTAGCATTAAAACCAAGACCACTTTTGTCATTGACAGGGATCTAAGCACCGATTATCTCAGTGATCTTTGTTGAGGATTTACACCATCCTTCAACAGTAACTTTCTCAACTCTTAGTTCAGCGATAGCTTGTTCGCGTTCGATGTTGATCACTTGATTTATATAGACCTGATCTTTTGAACTTTCGTCAATTTTAGAGAGTTCTTGGATCTTTAAATGGCATTTATTTAGCTATTCAGTTAAGTCTAAATTTCGTTGTTCAGCTTGGGTCTTGCCATTCAGGGCATCATATAAATCAATAGTCATTGAATCGATAACGCGAAGTCTATCAGCATCAATGAGAGCTGGAGAATGAGAGATTGATACCTGAGAAGTGGAGGATGTAGTGGGAACATCAGATGGTTCTTCCTTCACTTCATGGATTTTGTCCATAAGACAGAGATTGGCCTCATCGTCTTCATCAGAATCTGGTTCTTCATCAGAATCGGATTCTTCATCAGATTCAGCCCAATCGTGTTCTTCAGCGATCAGACCTTTACCTTTCTTCTGATAGTTTTTCAACTTCAGGTACTTTTCCTTAAGTTTAAGGTATTTGTCATCTCCGGGTTTAGAGGTTGAGGAGTGTTTGAGAGATGAAGAAGGCTTGAAAACTTTCTTTGACCTGCACTCACTAGCAAAATGTCCTTTCTTTTTGCAGTTATAGCAAGTAGCAGTTGCCTTATCAATGGGAGATGATTTAGGCTTGTCAGTGATAGAGAGAGGTTTATTTCTTCTGAAATTACTCCTTCTTTCAAATCTCCTGAAAGAGTTTGTCAAGAGTGTCAGGGATTCGTCAAGTTCAGAAGGATCCGTTTTTGATGAATCATCAGAGTTAGATTCCAACTCAGTGATAGTGACAGAAGATCGCTGAGTGGGCATTAACTCTGAGGAGAGTAAAGAAATAGGTTTGCTCTTTGAATCTTTTACTAGATTCTTCTTAAGCTGAAACGATTGCTCATGATTGAGAATAATGCCAAAAAGAGTGCTTAAGGTCATGAATTTTAGATCCTTAGAGAGTTTAAGACACATGATATAGTTGTCCGAACTTTCAGGAAAACATTCCAGCAATTTTGTCAGGATCTCAGAGTTAGAGTAGGTCTTACCGATATTTTTTAGATCAATGATTAAACAGTTAAAACGTTGGTGTACTTCAGATAAAGTTTCATTCTTACCACGAATGAAGCTTTCATACTGTCTTACCAGATTTATTCTTCTGGACTCTTGTACATCAGTTGTACCTTCATAATGAACACAGATTGTGTCCCACATGGATTTGGAGCTTCTGAGGTTCATGACAGAACGATAGACCTCATCAGGCAGAGCCATAGATATGGTTCATTTGGCTTTGGTTTCTTCTTATCATCTTCAGTCCATTGAGAGACACCTTTAATAAGTTGTCTTTCAGGAATGGCTGGAGTGGTTGCAGTGGCCGCAACAGCAGGAGAAAGAATGTAGGGGATATAGGGTCCATTTTCCACATAGTGAGGTATAGTGGGATCTACACCTTCTAGGAAAAGCATAATTCGATTTTTACAGAGATTAAAGTTATCTTTACTAAATCGAGGAGGTTTAGCAAGTGAACCATTATCAATATAGTTTATGTTTGTGTTTTGTTCTATTTAGAGAATAACAAAGAAGAGATTAGTATAAGTAAGATCTTGTTTATGAAGATTAAACAATCTCCTCTGATACCACTTGTTGTCCCGAAGGGGTTATACAAGGTAAATACTTTGTAGAGGGGAGGGGGGGGGGGGTTGAATACAAACACAAGATTTTGGTTTTCTAAATTGTTTATTGATAAATCAAATACAATTTACAGTTTGTTGCGAAATAAGATTAAGTAAAACCTAATCTAAACAAACTTGAGAATCACTAAGGAAAACATTCCAGCAATTTTGTCAGGATATCAGAGTTAGAGTAGGTCTTACCAACATTTTTTAGATCAAATTTCATTCTTACCACGAATGAAGTTTTCATACTGTCTTACCAGATTTATTCTTCTGGACTCTTGTACATCAGTTGTACCTTCATATTGAACACAGATTGTGTCCCACATGGATTTGGAGCTTTTGAGGTTCATGACAGAATGATATACCTCATCAGGTAGAGCCATATATATGATTGATCTGGCTTTGGTATCAATGGATACCTTCTTCTTATCATCCTCAGTCTATTGAGAGACATCTTTAATAAGTTGTCTTTCAGGAATGGCTGGAGTGGTAGCAGTGGCCACAACAGCAGGAGAAAGAATGTAGGGGATATACGGCCCATTTTCCACATAGTGAGATATAGTGGGATCTACACCTTCTAGGAAAAGCATCATTCGATTTTTCCAGAGATTAAAGTTATCTCTATTGAATCAAGGAGGTTTAGCAAGTGAACCATTATCAATATAGTTTGTGTTTGTGTTTTGTGCCATTTAGAGAATAACAAAGAAGAGATTAGTATAAGCAAGATCTTGTTTATGAAGATTAAACAATCTCTTCTGATACCACTTGTTGGTCCCAAAGGGGTTATACAAGGTAAATAGTTTGTAGAGGGGAGGGGGTTGAATACAAACACAAGATTTTAGTTTTCTAAATTGTTTATTGATAAACCAAATACAATTTACAGTTTGTTGCGAAATAAGATTAAGTAAAACCCAATCTAAACAAACTTGACAATCACTAAGGAAAACATTCCAGCAATTTTGTCAGGATCTCAGAGTTAGAGTAGGTCTTACCAACATTTTTTAGATCAATGATTAAATAGTTAAAACGTTGGTGTACTTCAGATAAAGTTTCATTCTTACCACGATTGAAGCTTTCATACTCTCTTACCAGATTTATTCTTCAGGACTCTTGTACATCAGTTGTACCTTCATATTGAACACAGATTGTGTCCCACATGGATTTGGATCTTCTGAGGTTCATGACAGAATGATAGACCTCATCAAGTAGAGCCACATATATGATTGATCTAGCTTTGGTATCAATGGCTACCTTCTTCTTATCATCTTAAGTCCATTGAGAGACATCTTTAATAAGTTGCCTTCAGAAATGGTTGGAGTGGTAGCAGTGGCCGCAACAGCAGGAGAAATAATGTAGGGGATATAGGGTCCATTTTTCACATAGTGAGGTATAGTGGGATCTACACCTTCTAGGAAAAGCATCATTCGATTTTTCCAGAGATTAAAGTTATCTCTACTAAATCTAGGAGGTTTAGCAACTGAACCATTATCAATATAGTTTGTGTTTGTGTTTTGTGCCATTTAGAGAATAACAAAGAAGAGATTAGTATAAGTAAGATCTTGTTTATGGAGATTAAACAATCTCCTCTGATACCACTTGTTGGTCCCGAAAGGGTTATACAAGGTAAATAGTTTGTAGAGGAGGGGGGAGGGTTGAATACAAACACAAGATTTTGGTTTTCTAAATTGTTTATTATTAAATCAAATACAATTTACAGTTTGTTGCGGAATAAAATAAAGTAAACCCAATCTAAACAAACTTGAGAATCACTAAGGGTTCTTGCACAAGAAATAGAGAGAAAAGGAGATATAGAAAACTAAGGATAATTTTCTATGCACTAAGAAGTTCAACAAAGACCACCTTCAAACTGAAGGGGTATTCCTCCAATTTTTACTCAATGCATTAAATGCATGGCAGGAGGACTTTACACGTGTCTTCATATGGTTGGATGCATGATTCTGACTTTTTGCACAACATGCTTTGGGTCGTATGGTGAACAGTATAGTGGTAGAGTGGTTGTACGATCCTGGACAAAGGCATGTCCCCTCTGACAGATCGTACGGAGTGTGCAAGTAGATAAGACAAACATTTCTTGAAGTAGAAGCTTCATGATCAACGATCGCTGAATAAATCTTCCATCAAGGAAGACCTGATGTAAGTCAGCTATCGCTGAAGTCTTCTTCTTGAAATGTCGCGTGTGTGGTCTTGTCTTGGTTTTACTGATGTCCGCATCAGATCATTAGTAGACTCGTCACTTGTTCATCTGCTTGTCTTCGATGTCAGCGATGAATTCTTTGTAGCGAAACTTATCTTCAGGGATTATAAACAAATTGCTTATAATTGAAACTATCAGCGATCATCAGTGATAAGTGAACAGGCTCAGGTTATCAATGATGTACATTTATTGCTAAGGGAATATCATTAAGAAAAATGAATACTATCAGTGATACTGAACAGACGTAGTATGTTTATCACTGATGGCAAAACATTAATACACACAGATGTCATTTGTAATTTTCACTAAGTAACTCTAAGGGTCATCATCAAATCACTGAGAGAGTTTGGATCAACAAATACACTAACTAATAATCAAAAACCAACCATGATTCGTTAGTTAGTTATTAGTTATTTTTATATAAATATTATATCAAAATATAAAACATATATATCTAATGTCACACATAACAAATTACGAGTACATTTAAATCAAATGAAATAATAATATGTATCAAATACATATTTTACTTAAACATAAGTCAAAATATATATATTAAAAATATATTTTTAGTTATTAGAAATTATTATTTCGATTAAATAATAATTTGCACGAAAATTGTTTGGGTTGAAAATAATCTAATTGCATTCGATTGTATGAAGAGGTAAATTTTCTTGTATGTGTGTGACCCTTTGGGATCGTGTATCATGAGTCGTATAGTTAAGTGTAGTGTCATGGGTATACAGATCCAACACTCTCCCACATGATACAACAAATCACGATACATGTAGTGGTAAACATCTAGCAACATGCCACTATCCCTAATGACAAACGACAAAGCTACCTTTATGTGAAATGATCTCTAAGCTTACGAGCTTCTTATCAATGTTACAAGAAATAATACTACTAACCCTTTGTTACCGACATCCCATTGAAACATGAGACATGGATCAATCATTCTAATATGATGTTCAACTATTATATTTCTCGGTCCTTATTCAAAATGATAAAAGCAAATGTTATGAATGAATCAATTAAGTTTGCGCATGATCATGCATTTTCATCACCTAAGAATCATCGAGGGGCCCAAATATGTTACTCTCCCATTAGATGAAAGGAACAAGTTCCATCTTGACTACATTACGTTTTCAATATGTATCATATCATGTCTAAAATTGGCCTTTATAACTGCCTATTAAATCGACGTTTGACCAAATTAAGATATGACATTCCTCACACGGAAAACCAATATGTATCTCAGGTCTCGGGATAATTATCTCGTTCTCGAGGCTCACTTATGACATCAATCCATGAAGTTATCTCAAAAGAGGGCCTTATCCAATGTTTGTTCTCTAACAAACACATGTTAATTTTGGTTGCAACCATTGCCTACTTTCATCATCCATGAAAGTCAACCAACCAATTCTCGTTAGTCTTATTTCATAGTTATTCTCATACTTATGACCGACTATGGATTACTTTAAATAACTAATTTATACTTGGATTTTAAACATGCTAATATGGAACGTATCAACTGTTGATTAATCATACTATGTCTCCACATATCATATTAAAATAACCAAATATCGCTTACACGTTCCAAAATATCCAAGTACTAAAATACAATCTTACATCCAATCACTTGAAAGTTGAAGCCCAATAGATCTAGTATGTTCATCATGCTTAGAATGATGTAAAGGATTCGTGAATGGATCTGTTAGATTCTGATCTGTGTGAACTTTGAGAATACACACTCTACTTTTTCTACAATTTCGTGAAGTTAGTGGAATCTCCTAAGGATATGTTTGGTGCTATGATGTGTTATGTTGGAACTTAGAAAAGATTAGAGGAACTTGTCCCACATAGGAGCCAAACCAAAGTTTAGAACACTTAATAAATATATATTAAATGTCAAAGATTGGTCCTTGGGCCTTGGGTCTCGATGGGGTCAAGATTCATCGATTTGAGGGAATGTGTAGTGCAGGCATACAGAGGGTGGCGCGGGTCACGGCGCGATCGGAGTCGCAACACTACTCGCGAGGAGCACTGTTTCGGAACTGGCGCGCATCTCGGGGTGACTACAGCCACCCCACTAGTCGCGGGAGACTCTGAAGAGTTTCATCGAACAGAGCTCGGAGCGGTTCCCGTGCGATTCCACCTGCGCCAATAGCGGCGCGAATGTCTGGCAGTTTATTTCGTTTACGAACAGCAACCTATAAATACCATTCATTCTTCCAATCATTTTCTGGATGAATTCTATCAATTTCCTGGGTTCTCTCTCGTCTTGTTCCATCACCAAACACACTCTAACTCGCTAGATTCAAGTATACACTTGAATATATTGTTGTACCATCAAGAGAACGCCAATACACGTGGCGAATTTTTGTCTTAGGACATTGCAAGATCGCATGCCTCAATCTCTATCTCGTTTGTACAAGAATCTTCAATTTCAAGTAAGGTTTATGAATTCCGTTGTTGGTTTTATGTTTGTATCATTTATTTCGTAAAGAATCCATTATTTTTGTTGAATTTAATTGTACATCTATACACAATTGTCAATCGTGATTGATCAGTCCTAACAATCTAAAACAAAAACTATCTGTTAGGAGCGATGGGTCAATCGAACGTGTTGAAAAATCACGTGGAGAAACCCGAGAAATTTAAAGGATCATATTTCCGTTGTTGGCAACAGAAGATGTTGTTCTATCTAACAACACTTCGTGTTTATAACGTCCTCATCGAGGAGGAACCATCACTAAATCCACCGGTAAATCAAGATGGATCGGCACCCACTCAAATTCAAGTGGCTACACATGAGAAAGCAATCGAGGCATGGAAAGCAAACAAATATAATTATCGTAATTATATTCTGAACACCCACGATGATTCCCTATACGATATCTACTCTACTATTGGAACCGCAAGAGAGATTTGGGAGTCTTTGGACACGAAATACAAAACTGAAGTTGCGTGTTCCAAACGATTCGTTGTTGGATGATGGATTCAAAACTGGTGATGAAGCAAGTTGAAGAGTTGCAAATTCTCTCCCACGAACTAGAGGTGGAAGGCAAGGGCATGAATAGCAATTTCTTGGTCAGGTCTATAATCGATAAGTTGCCTCACTCATGGAAAAACTTCAAGATTTAATTGAAGCATTTGCCGGAGGACATAACTTTTGAAAAACTAGTCCTCAAATTACGAGTCAAGGAAGACAATCGACTCAATGAAAAATCAGATGTCAACCCTTTGGAATCAAACGCCAACATGATTGAAGGAAGTACTTCAAGGAAAAGGTTCCCTAAATTCAAAGAGAAAAACATCATGACTAAGAGGCCTTTCACTCTCGGGAAAGGTCTGATGGCCCCTCAAAGGAAACCTTTCAAGAAAGTCATGCACTGTTGGGTTTGTGGGAAACCGGGTTATAGAGCCAAGGATTGTCGACATAGACGAAATAATGGTGGTGTTGGTGGAAACGGTGGTGGAGGAGACGGTGGGGCAAACAATCATGCAAACCTCACTCACTCCCCAAACCAATTCATTGGAGTCGTTGAAGCACACATGGTGACCAATGTCGTGGATTGGTAGGTCGACACCGGGGCAACCCGTCACATTTGAGATTCAAGAAGCTTGTTCAATACTTATCAAAAGGTGAAGGAAGAGGAACCGACATTCATGGGAAATGCATCTACCGCTATGATTGAAGGGAAGGGGAAGGTCACGTTGAGGTTGACTTCCGGAAAGGATCTTGTGCTATCGATGTGTTGCATGTACCTTCGTTAACTAAGATTTGATTTCTGACCCTATTCTTAGTAAGAAAGGGTTCAAACTTGTATTTGAATCCGAAAAATTTATCATCACCAAAGGTGGTGCTTATGTTGGGAAGGGTTACCTCCACAAGGGACTCTTCAAACCCTCTGTAAAGCACTGTAAATACTCTTGATGCTGCCATTGTTAATAATAGAAATAAGGCAGGCACTAGCACTGCTTCAGTGTATATTGTGGATCCTACTTTCCTTTGGCATTCTAGATTAGGACATGTTAACTTTAGATCATTACAAAGAATGATCAAACTTGACATGATCCCTAAATGTTCTAATGATAAAATATCTAAGTGTGAGGTTTGTGTAGAAGCTAAATACACAAATCACCCACATAGATCGGTAGAAAAATCTAATGAAATTCTTGCGTTAATCCATAGTGATTTGTGCGATTATAAGGCAACTCCTACAAGAGGAGGAAAGAGTTATTACATTTCTTTTATTGATGATTACAATATTCATACGAAAGATGAAGCCTTAAGCATGTTTAAGACTTATAAGGCTGAAGTTGAGAATCAACTTGAAAAGAAAATCAAAATTCTGAGGTCGGATCGGGGAGGTGAGTATGAATCCAACGACTTGGCAGAATTTTGTGCAACTCATGGCATTATACATCAAACTACCTCTCCTTACACTCATCAACAAAATGGAGTGGCCGAGCCAAAGAATAGAACATTGAAAAACATGATGAATTCAATGTTGACCACGTCCGGAGCTCCTTACCATTTATGGGGTGAGGCGTGTCTTACTGGAAACATGATCCTTAATCGGATCCCCAACAATAAAAGTGACAAAACTCCATATGAACTTTGGAGAGGAAGGATTCCATCCGACAAAATGATGAAAGTGTGGGGTTGCCTTGCCAAGGGTCAAGTACCTTTGCCAAAAAGGACTAAACTTGGACCCAAAACGGTTGATTGTGTATACATTGGTCCAACCCATAATAGTGCTGCATAGGGGTGAGCATCGAAACTGGGTACCCGCCTTTGGAACTGGAACCGCTCTAGAACTGTCGGTTCCAAAACCGGAACCGATGTGATTGGTTCCGGTTCCTAAAATACGGAACCGATGAAGATTGGTTCCGGTTCTGGTTCTCATTTTTTGGAATCGTTACCCACTGGTACCCGGTCCCGCTATTTTTTATAAAAATTATTTATATATTTATGTATTTATTATATTTAAATATTTAATGACGTGGAATTAGTTTTTTACTTTTGTTAGGTGTTTTATTCGTTTTCATCCAAGTGTTTTACTTGAGGTGTTGACGTAAAGACGTGAATTGTTATGGAAGTCGTTTTGTTGATGTCAAGATTCAATACTCGAGAGTTTCTAATTTATTTATGTAATAATTAGTTTTTACCGGATTAGTTTTCACAATTTGTTGTATTTATTACTTTATGTTGGTACTTTATAGTTTGCAATAGACTTAAAATTACAATTTTTATTGTATGAATTGTGAAAAAAAAAGTTGACATTGGGTACCCGGAACCGGAACCGGAACCAATGGTTCCGGGTCCGGTTCCAAAATATAGAGAACCGATGTAAGCGGTTCCGGTTCCGGTTATGGTTCCGGTTCCATAAAATTTAGCCGGCTACCCGGTTATGCTCACCCCTAGTGCTGCATATAGGTTCTTAGTTTACAAATCTAATGAAGATAACATAGTGATCAATACGATAATAGAATCTGCTGAAGGACAATTCCTTGAGACGATCTTCCCTTATAAGGAAAAGGAGGGCAACACCTCTAATCTAG
The DNA here is from genome assembly GCA_033807775.1 of Saussurea involucrata. NCBI lineage: Eukaryota > Viridiplantae > Streptophyta > Magnoliopsida > Asterales > Asteraceae > Saussurea > Saussurea involucrata. The sequence goes on from CM066327.1 coordinate 70,234,077, forward strand.
GTAAACGACCGATTGATGATTTGCACACTCACTTGAACATTGATTCAACCAAGAGTGATCAATCGAGGAATGCTGCAACCTCTAAGGTTCAAGAAGAGGTGGAACCTACTAAAAACTTTGGAACAGCCTTTATGGATTTCAATATTGAATGAGAACCTCTCTCCTATAAGGCCGCCATGGAATCTTCTTAAGCACTTTATTGGGAAGAGGCAATTCAAAGTGAAATTGACTCCATTGTTCAAAACAACACATGGAAATTGGTTGATTTGCCTCCGGGTCATAAAGTCATTAGCCATAAAAGGATCTTCAAACGAAAGTTGAGACCCGATGGCACTATAGAGAAATACAAAACTCGACTAGTCGCCAAGGGGTACCGAAAAAAGGAAGGTCAAGACTTCTTCGACACATATTCACCGGTTACTATGATCACGTTTATAAGGACGTTGATTGCAATAATGACTATCCACAATTTGGAGATACATCAAATGGATGTGAAAACCGCTTTATTGAAAGGTGAACTAGAAGAAGAGATATATATGCAATAACCGGAAGGATTTGTTGTAAAAGGCCAAGAGAACAAAGTCTGTAAGTTGATTAAGTCCCTTTATGGACTTAAACAAGCGCCAAAGCAGTGGGATGAGAAATTTGATATCACTATGTTGGCAAATGATTTTTACATAAATGAATGTGATAAATGTGTTTATGTGAAACAATATAAGAATGCTTATGTTATCATATGTCTATATGTTGATGATATGCTCATCATGGGATCAAATTTGGATGTAATAAACCAAACCAAGAAGATGCTACACTCTGCATTTGATATGAAAGATATGTGAGTTGCTGATGTTATCCTTGGTATCAAGATTCAAAGAAATCCAAATGGTTACATACTTACCCAATCTCACTATGTTGAGAAGGTGCTGTGAAAGTTTGGTCATTATGATGACAAACTGGTTGTGACTGCATTTGATCCTTCAAGCTAATTGAAGAAGAATCAAGGAGATAGTGTTGCTCAGTTGGAATACACTCAAGTTCTTGGAAGCTTGATGTATATCATGAACTGTACACGGCCGGACATAGCATATAGGGGGAGTAGACTAAGTTGGTACTCACATAACCCAGGAAAAGACCATTGGTATGCACTAGTGTGGGTGCTTCGTTACTTGAAATACACAATGGGTTATGGGTTACATTATACGAAATACCCTCCCGTTCTAGAAGGGTATTGTGATGCTAATTGGATTTCCAACCATTCGAAGAGCAAGTCCACAAGTGGATATGTATTCACACTTGGTGGTGTAGCGGTCTCTTGGAAATCTTCTAAACAAACCGTGAATACCAGTTCAACTATGGAAGTTGAATTTGTTGCCTTAGACAAAGCCGTTGAAGAAGCCGAATGGCTAAAAAGCGTCCTAGAGGGTATTCCATTGTGGCCAAAACCGGTGACTGCTATTGGTATCCATTGTGATAGTATGGCCGCTCTCACTAGAGCGAAGAATCAAATCTACAATGGAAAGTCCCATCATATACGAAGGCGCCGCAACACTATAAAGGACTTGCTGAAAAATGGAATCATTTTCATTGACTACGTAAAGTCAAAGGAGAACATTGTCGATCCTTTGACAAAAAGCCTAAATAGAGAGCAAGTATCCTACATATCGAGGGGAATTGGCTTAAAGCCAACACAATGAGTTTCCTCGGCGGAAACCTAGCCTAGCGAAATTGGAGATCCCATGGTCTAGGTTCAATAGGCAAACTCGTCGGGGTCAACTCAAACAGCATTCAAACAATGCCTATTCCTATGATGTTTCCTTTGTGTTTTTCATTGATGATATAGGGATGAATATTATATTCTTAATAATGCTGATAGCTATGTTAGTAGAATACAACGGAATATTCTTGATCGATATTACCTATGTGAGACTGATGTGGGGTTGCATCTTTGAGGACGAATATGGCTACGTCTTCTAAAACTCTCGTGAAGAAAGAATATGTTCACGACCGAAATGAACACAACGGTAATAATTAAATTATGTATAGCTATAATATGTGTGATGCCTATTGTCTGGATTTATTACAAAAAGTGCCTAATTCAAGACTTTAGTTCACTATCCACGAAGTAGATCTGATAGGTATTCACTAGGAAAGGTTCAAGTCCAAAAGACACCTCTTCTGATGCATATTATAACTAGCTTGGGGATTGTTGGTCCCGAAAGGGTTATACAAGTTTGTAGAAGGGGGGTTGAATAAAAACACACAGATTTTACTTTTCTAAATTGTTTATTGATATTTATCAAACAATTTACAACTTGTAGCGGAACAACATTAAGGATTAAACCTAATCTAAACAAGTTATGAGAAACACTAAGTTTCCTGCACTACAATTAAGCTAGAAAGGAGATAAGAATATTACTAATAATATTCTAACACTAAGATAGTAGAGGGAAGAAGATGGTCGAGCACTTCATTTATGAAGTAGGGTTCTTCTTATATATTGCATGCATTTAATGCACAACAGTATAACTTTACACGTGGCAGCAGCTGATTGGTTGCATGGTTTGACCTTTGTAGACAACCTAGTAGCCGCATGATGTACAGTGTAGAATCAGAGTTGGTTGTACGATCCTGGACAAAAGGGATGTCTTTTCTAACATTATCGTACGGAGGCGTGCAAGGGGGTAAGACAAAAGTAACTTGTAGAGGAAGACTTCATGATCAGCGTTCGTTGAACAGATCTTTATCAGCGAGTGATAAGGTTCAGCGTTCGCTGAAGTCTTCTACTTGTAACTTCACGTTGAGTGGACAAATATTGGCTTCGCTGATATCCGCATCAGTTCATTAGTAGACTTGTCGCTGGGTCTTGGGCTTGATCTTCGACTTCAGCGTAGAACATAGTTGACGTGAAACTTGTCTTCAGGGATCATAAGTAAACCACTAAAACTATCAGCGATCATCTACAAGACTAAACAGACTCAGGGCTTTATTGATGAAGAGTATCGCTGAATGTAAAAGTTAAAGAGCGTGAGTTTCCTATCAGCGGTACTGTAGAGACATAGTACTTATCAGCGATAGTGAAACTCTAATACATATTGTCTACTTACAATTTTCATTAAGTGTTTCTTAAAGAGTCATTATCAAATCACTGAGGGTTTGGATCAACAATCTCCCCCTATTTGATTATGACTTAGCAATAAAAGAAAATTGCTAAATATGAAAACATAAGGATAAAAAGAACTCATAAAATATTTGTCCCTTTTACTGTTTTCTGGGATCTTTTGAGTACTGATGGAGTAAAGTATATTTGCTGAAATTTTTCTTTTAACTTTGTATAAGTTACAGAGGGAAGTGGAAAAATTACAAAGTATAGCAAATAAATTTACAAGTACAAAAGATATAAGATGATAAAGATAGAAGAATTACAAGAAATCCTATCAGCTATTCAGGTTCTTCCTTAATGAGAAGTTCATCAAGGGTTCTTGTCGTAGGAATCATCCAGTCAGGGACTTTTTCTCCAAGATCCCGTCTATTCTTTGCTTCAGTAAAGATCAGGGGCTTCATGAAGTGTCTGAGAAGATCGTCTCTGAATTCACACCATTAGACGAGATCCCTGAGTTGTTCGATAGGAGTGATGGGAAGCTCAGAGATGCGTTGAAAGTGTTCTCATCCATCATAGTCGTGAAAGAAGATACCATAAGGTTCGCTTAAGACTTTTCCAGGGATGAAGCGTTCACCAGGAGGCAAGGAGGTGTCGAGCGCTGAGAGATCAGGTTCAGGACCAAGTACTTCAGCACGTGAGAAGCCAATACCGGTTTCGTTTCGGATAGGAGGACCTGAGTTTGAAGGTATTATCTTTTTCTTTGCAGAGGCCCTTCTTCGTTGATCTGGATTAGGAGGAGGAGGAGGAATATCCACAGCGGATGAAACTAAGTCGATCTGTTGATTTATCATTTTCTCGACATGGCTTTTGAATTGTGAGCGAGATCGCTGAATGGCTATCCTCATTTCCAACCACTCAGAGAGACCGTACTTCTTGATTGAAGAGGCGTAGATGGTTTCCTTGGTACCATTTTCTCTGAATAAGTCGACCTCAGCTACTGGAACGTTTATTGGCGTTCTTCCCCTGATGTACACTTTGTTGATTCTGGCTGCCCAAAAACGATAGTGTAGTCTTTCTTTGCACCATTCCAAGGTAGAGTCAGATACCTTGGTCTTTTCTTCGATGATCTTCTTGGCGTCCTTCCACAATTGACGTTGGACATCAATGGGAGTCTTCTTCAGATCAGGATCCTTCACCGATTGTTGGACAAGCTGGATGGCGTAGGCTTTATCTTGTTCTTCAGCTTTCCTTCGATCGGCGAGTTGTTTTTCAGCCTTGAGATGATCAGTGTATTCCTTCCTTGATAGTCTGAACTTAGGAGGATTGATTTTGTGTCGAGGAAGGATGATTCGTTGATCCTCAAGCTGTTTGATCATGGCTTCTCTCTTCTTTAGATCTTCTTCACTTAGCTTTTGAGGAGCCAAGGAAGCTCTTTTGTTGTGAGAGATCAGCTGTTCTTCAGGTTCATCAGTCTCAGTGAAATCCAAGACTTGGATTATTTCTTCAGCGATAGGAGCTGGATTTATTGTTGTAGTTGCAGCCGGAGGAACTTCAGTTGGATCCTCAAGCAGGGGAGAGGACTAGCTGAAACATAACGATCATTTGAGTAAGATCATTTGGGAGAAAAGAGATAGAGAAAGAATGAGGTTAAGTGTATTGAGGTTTTATGGAGAGGAGAACTGAGGTTGAGTAGGGATAGAGGAGGGATGCAGTGTAAGGGAAGAAAAGATATTGTACCAGATAAACTGGCTTTCGAAGCAAGATCGTCAGATTGTATTATGCAACGATGCCTTTGTTTTTGCCTTTGTCGGCTTCAGTTGCTGCAAGCTTTGTCTTTGTCCCCTCCCCTGATGGTTCATTTATCATAACCCCCTTTTGAGCTGGGGCTTTCTTAGGCTAGACGAAGAAATAAACATCATCATCATCGTTATCATCATCATTTTTAGGAGATGATGATGGTTCATCATCAGCGATGTCGATGTCTTCATCGTCTTCAGCTTCTTCTTCTTCAGATTCGACCTCATCATCATAAGGTTCGGTGACATCAGCTTCAGCTTCAGTTTCCTCATCGAGTTGCTCCCCCTCAAATTCAGAGGGAGTTTTCTCGGTTCCCTCAGGGTTTTCATCTCCCTGAGGTTTTTCGGTTGTAGCAGCAGCAGAAGCATTTGTTTCAGTTGTCTCCCCCTCAGCATTATGGGGAAGACCTTCTTCATTCTTCTCCCCCTCTTCCACATGATGAGTGGGGGAGGTAACTGGAATTTCGGCAGCAACGGCATCAGTGTGCATTGGGTCCCTGTCTTCCAGGCCAGGGATCCCAACACAGGTTTCAATCCTACTTAATATGTCTTCCAGGCCAGATATCGCAGGAGTGATTCTTTGAAGATCCTCTCGATCCACCTGAGTAAAATGCGAAGGAGCACAAGTAGCAGCATTCAGGCGGTCGAGGATTTGCTGTAGTAGACCGGTGGCAGTATTGACATCCGTCTTTTAGGTAGACATCTCTCCCTGAAGGTTACCAACCGCTGTCTTCAGCGATGTGACTTCGCTGGACAGGGTTGAGAAGTTGGTGGAGAGAGTGTCGTTGGTGAAGTTGAGATTGTTGATGGAAGTGGAGTTTTCAGCGATAGTAGTAGCAAAGTTTCCAATGCTACCTTCCACCTTCTCTAGATCAGCACTGGAGGCTTTCTTTTCGACCCCAGTGGTCAGCGTTTTTAGAGCATCTCCAGCGTTTGTAACCGCTGAAGAGTTAGCAGAGAGTGTGGTGGTGAAAGAGTCCACCTTTGTCACCAAGTCATTCAGGGAGTTATTGATATCTCCTAAATTAGGACCTGCAACAGTTAATAACTTGTGAACAAAGGAAAGCTCAGAAGTTGGGGATTTTGAGAGAGGAGTGTGTATGGTTTTGTGTATACCTGCAGGCGGGTTGGTGAAGTCCTCGAAACTTCGATAGCATGTGAAGTGTTCTATGTCACCTTCCAGAGTGCCTTGGTGCATAGAAGTGCCTGCAGATCCTATATTTTGATTCATCATCCCCTGTAAAGTTGCAGCTGATGTATCGTGGAGGATGACGTTTGTTGCAGAGAATGGACGGAAAAATGGTGGAGTGTCCAAAGGAATGGTGGGAGGAGTGAAGATGCAGAAGAGGGTTGGTGTGCCAGATTTAGCGTTGGGTCCGCTGAGAAATACTTCTTCAGTCCTTAGAGGGTCTGAAGGAGGGGGGTTCAGTTCCATGTTTATAACCTCAGCGTTTAGAGACGCTGAGGTCGATATGGAAGGGGTGGCTTGAGCAACTGTGGCAGAGCATACCACAGAACTATCCAACGGCTCTTGTACAGAAAGAGTCATGGAGTCTTCAGCCTGTGAAGGCTTGGGGGTTGCTCCTTGGTTTTCTTGATCCTTTGAGAATCAAGTGAGGTAGTTGAGTGTTTCCTTTTCTTAGAAGGAGTGGAGGTTACAGCCTGGGTATCAGCGGTGGGGATTACCGTTGAGGTAGCCGCAGAAGTAGAAGAAGTTGGGGGATGAAGAATAGATAATATAGTAGAAAGACGTACCTCGTTTGGCATGGGGGTGAACTCGAGGATCTTGGTGCCAACCTGTGAGAGTTTCAGGTCGCCCACCTTCGGGTATTTGTCCTTGAGTCCCTGTAGGAAGAGAGTGCTGAGGAATCGAGGATATGGAACAGTCTTTTATCTTTTGGATTCCTCGACTCTCTGAATCATGTCATCAAAGACGATTTTAGCCCAGTCGATATGTAGGCCCTTCAGCAGTGAAAATCCCATGGCTTGCTGGGGTTGAGAAGCTTGGTCAGAAGAACCAACTTTAGCTGTCATGCAGCTTATCAGGTGAGCGAAGATGAAGTTCATCTCGCTTGGCATCTTGGACTTCTTGATGGCAGTTAGCTTCTTCTCAGGGAGTTCATCTCTCCCTGTGTCCCATACATACTTCATTGCATCGAAGAATGCAATGATGACGTCTCTGTCAGTGGGGTTTTTTGGATTTGGCAGAGGGATAAAACGTTTCTCTTTTTTGGCGGCAGGGAGGTTTAGGGCACACCTGATGTTTCTAGGTGTTATCTTGGAGGTTCCATGGTCAGTCTCAAAAAGGATGACTTCGATTTCCTTTTTGGGATCTTTGGTGGAGGTGATCATAGCACGTCTTGCAGTCCACCAGAACTGAGCAAGTAGGTGTTTATTTGTTGGAGGAGTGACAGTCAGAGCTATGGAGAGAGGGCATGTCTTGAGAAAATTCACAGCATCGTCTAAGTGGGTGATGTGCTTTCTCTGAGGGAAGTTGAAGAGAGCAAAAGGGTTATTGCCCTGATAGTTGATTTCCTCGTATTTGAAACGAACTTGAGGAGCAGGGGTGAGTGTAGTCTTTGATGAAGCAGTAGGAGTCTGAGTTGATGGAACTTCAGTATTTGATGCCATTTCTGTTTAAACATGAAGATTAAGAACATAAGATCTTAAAATGGATAAAATGTCCAAAATAAGGATTTTTAGGGTTTTGTAATTTCTATTTAGAGAAAGAGATAGAGATTAGGGGTTTTCTAGTTTTGAACAAATATACAAAAACTAGTGAATGTCTTGTTTTCCAGTTTCCTTTTAATGAAAGGATTCTGGAAAAACATATTTAGATGTCAAAGTTTAAGATTATTAGTTTAAACTTTGAAGAACAATTTGTTTCCAGATTGTGTTCATAAAATCAAGAAGAGAAGATGATTTTATTTTAAGAAAGTTCTTTTGCTTGATCTTTTGAAAACAAAAATAAGATCGAAAACAAGTTTTATGCAAGGAAAATAATAAGAGTATTAACCTTTCGAATGTTGAAGAATATGAACAGTTCTTGAAGAAAACAAGTTTGAATGCAACAGAGAATTCTTCCTTGAAGGAGATGATGTTCGCGTAAAGGTAAAAATATAAACGCAAAGGGTTTATATAATGAGAGTAGAGAGAGAAAAACTATGAGCGGGAAAGTTTTTCATGATGACACGGACACGTCCCTTGAATTTGATTGGACAAGGAAGTCGAAACGGGCGAACGTGTCAGAGGAACGTGCCATGACTTATCCGTTGTGATGACGTCACAAAACGTCTTTTCATATTTTAGGATGTCTCTGAGGATTTTGAAAGCTCAGGGACATTTTGAAAATAAGAAGCACTGAATAGAAATATCAGTGTTAGGTTTGAAATTTCAAAGTGTCGCTGTAAGGAAGAGATATTCAGCGATGCAAATTGTTTTGAAATTTTGCAGTTCTAGGCGAACGTCAGCGAGTAAGAGAGAACATACCTTGATATCATGGAATCAATTTTGTTCAGAGAGAGAGTGATAGACATGTTTATACAAGTTCATTGTTGTCACTGATCAAATGTGAACAGCTGAAGATTTTACTCTTCTAAGTTCAGCATTCCAAGCTCGCTGATGAGAAAGTTAAATCTTGTCTCATCAAGAGGTTTGGTGAACAGATCAGCTAACTGAAATTCAGTTGGGATAAAATGAAGTTCTATATCACCATTCATCACATGATCTCTGATAAAATGATACCTGATTTCGATATGTTTGGTCTTTGAGTGTAGCACTGGATTATTTTCTATAGCGATGGCACTTGTGTTGTCGCAATAGATTGGAATCTTCGAGAGCTGAAGGTCATAGTCCAGTAATTGATTTCTCATCCACAAGACCTGAGAACAACAGCTTCTAGCGGCTACATACTCAGCTTCAGCGGTTGAGGTGGACACTGAGTTTGCTTTTTACTTGTCCAACTCACCAGCTTTCCACCCAGGAGCTGACAGCCTCCTGTGGTGCTTTTCCTATCCAATTTGCAGCCTGCAAAATCACTATCTGAATAGGCGATTAGATCAAACCCTGAATCTTTTGGATACCAAAGACTTAGGTTAGGAGTACCCTTAAGGTAACGAAATATTCGCTTTACAGCGATCAAATGAGATTCCTTAGGTTCATCTTGATATCGTGCACACAAACAGGTTGCATACATAATATCAGGTCGGCTAGCTATAAGATATAGGAGAGAGCCGATCATCCCACGGTACGTCGTGACATTAGCAGGTTTTCCAGAAGGATCCTTGTTTAGTGTCAATGGCGGTGCCATAGGGGTTTTCATAGCTGAACTCTGCGTTAAATCAAATTTCTTCAGCATATCTTTAACATACTTACCTTGGTGAATGAAAGTTCCTTTTTCATTCTGTTTGATTTGAAGACCAAGGAAATATGTTAGCTCACCCATCATACTCATTTTATATTCAGCTTTCATTCTCTCAGCGAAACGAGTACATAGATCAGGGTTAGTGGAAGCAAATATAATATCATCGACATATATTTGAACAAGAATAATATGACCTTTTACTTTCCTGAAAAATAGAGTTTTGTCGATTTTACCTCGCTCAAATTTTTCGATTTGGAGATAAGAGGAGAGAGCGTCATACCATGTACGCGGAGCTTGCTTTAAGCCATAAAGTGCCTTATCCAGTTTATAAACATAACCTGGATGCTTAGGATCTGCGAATCCTGGAGGTTGTTCCACGTAGACTTCTTCATTCAGCTTTATATTAAGGAACACGGACTTAACATCCATCTGATAAACTTTGAAGTCTCTGTATACTGCGTAAGCTAAGAATAGACGAATGGCTTCTAGTCTTTCCACTGGAGAAAACGTTTCGTCGTAATCTATACCTTCCTCTTGTCTGTATACTTGAGCAACAAGTCGAGCTTTGTTGCGGGTTACAGTTCCATGTTCATCCAACTTGTTTCGATAGACCCATTTAGTGCCTATCACTGACTTGGCGGATGGACGAGGAACGAGATTCCAAACTTTGTTTCTTTCGAATTCAATCAGCTCTTCTTGCATAGCGCTGACCCAGTTTAGATTTTGGAGGGCATCATATGTTTTCTTTGGTTCAATCAGAGAGATAAAGTTAACAAATAAACAAATATTACCTACACTTCATCGATTCTGAACACCAGCATTTGGATCACCAAGAATTTGTTCAATAGGGTGATTGATAGTCCATCGCTGAGTCGGAGCATGATTTGCTGACTCAACTTAAACTTCTGGAGGAGCTGAAGATGAGGCTTCAGCAACTTCTGGTATATCAGCCAAGAGAGGAATAGGTGCAGATGTCATTTCATTCACTGATTGCTGAGAAGTAGATGGTATTTCTGAGATAGAAGGTTCAGAGGCAGGCATAGTGTTTAGAGGAACAGCTGAGACCCATGATGCTTCACCTTCACTAGTCTGCATGCTTGGGATGATGGTAGGATCATCATCTTCAGCGAGATGAGTATGAGATGGAGGAGTGGGAATGTCTTCTGAATCACCAAGATGAGAAAACATCCATTGATTCAGTTCTTCAGTATCAGTAGAAGGTCTAGAGTTCGCTGAACGGGATTCGTCAAAAGTGACATGAATTGTTTCTTCTACAGTTTGTCTTCTTCGATTGAAGACTCTGAAGGCTTTGGAGACTGAGGAGTATCCAAGAAAGATTCCATCATCAGCCTTAGGATCAAACTTTCCAAGGGCATCTCTGTTGTTCAGTATGAAACACTAACATCCAAAGATGTGAAGAAAGCATTGAAGGCTTTCTCCCATGGAAGAGTTCATAGGCTGTTTTGAGTAAAACAAGCAGTGTTGACAGCTTCTGCCCAAAGCTGAGTAGATAGATGAGAATCGCTGAGCATTGAATGTGCATCTTCGATGATAGTTCGATTTCTTCTTTCAGCGACTCCATTTTGCTGCGGTGTTCCCACTGAGGAAAAGTTGTGAGAAATACCCTTACTTTCAAAGAAGTAATCAAGGGAACTTTTTTTGAATTCAGTCCCATGATCACACCTTATTGAGCGAACGGTCATGTTGTTCAGGACTTCCATTTTCCTGACAAAAGTGATGAGTTCTTCAGGGGTGTCACTCTTAGAACGGAGAAACATTACCCAGGTATAGCGAGAGAATTCATCAACTATGACCAGTGTATATTTCTTTCCAGCGATGGATTGTTTGTTAACAGGGACAAACAAATCCATATGGAGAAGTTGTAGAGGAGATGACACTGAGGAAACTTTCTTAGATTTGAAGCTTGCTTTAGTTTGTTTCCCTTTCTCACACGCTGAACATAAGGACTCCTTAGCGTTTGAGTGTTGAGGTAGACCAGTAACCAACTCTTTAGAAGAAAGAGTATTCAGTGTCTTGAAGTTGAGATGGGAAAGCCTCTTATAGCTAGTTGACATCAGATGAGGCTTTTGAGAAGAAACAGGAGTTCTTAGTGGTTGTAGAGTCCATGTTTATAACGTAAACATTTTCCAGACGATAACCGCTGAGAGCTATCTTCTCCTTTTTGTCAGTGACAAAGCATGATTCCTTAGTGAAAATCACTTTGTTATCCTTGTCGCAAAGCTGACTGATGCTTAGAAGATTATGCTTCAGTCCTTCAACATATGCAACTCTTCCAAAGGTTGTTGTACCATTAGAGAGTACATCAAACCCTCGGGTATAGCCTTTTCCGTTTCCACCGAAACTTACAAAGGGACCCTTCTCTTCCTTATACTCAGTGAGCAGGTTTTTCTTTCCAGTCATGTGTCTAGGGCATCTGCTATCAAGATACCAGATACCCTTCCGAACCTGCAAACAAAGGAAGATTAGTTTGACTTGGGCACCCATTTAACCATGGGCCCATATTTGTCAGTGGTGGTTATGGAAGTGGAAGGTTCAGCAGTCTTTGCAGCATTTGAAGATTCAGCTTCATAATTATTCTTCACTTTGGTTTATTTCTTAACCTCAGTGGTCTTCTTTGTCATGGGGGCATTAATATTCACCTTAGCTAACTTTTTAGCTTTGGTGGCTGTGGGGCACTTACTAGCAATGTGATCGGTAAGTCCACAGTGATAACATTTCCTATAGCTAAAAGTAGCTTTAGGACCATTTGCATGCTTAGCCATTAATTTTAAATGAGCAGGGCCAGCACCAAGAATACCTTTAGCGCCAGATCTTGGGGGAACCTGAGGTTCATTAAGATTCTTAGCTAGAAAGTTCAGCTTGATCCTAGGAGTGGATCGCTGAACATTTTCATAAACCTTATCCTTAGAGGATGAGGAATGATTAACTGAAGGTTTAACATTCTTCAGATTTGGTATTTTGGATAAACAATTTTCTCTTTACCTTTAGAAGTTAAGGTAGAGATTTCCTCAGGGATGGAAGTTTTAGAAGAGGAACACTGAGATGAGGAAGTGTCACGAATAGAGGACACGAACATTCCAAACTTAAGCATGGAATGATCAGTGGTTGGTTCTTCAGCGTCAGCTTTGTAACCAAGACCACGTTTGTCCCTCAGAGGAATCTGAGACTTTATTATCTCAGTGATCGTTGTTGAGGATTTACACCATCCTTCAACAGTAGCTTTTTCAGCTTTTAATGCAGCGATAGCTTCTTCTCGTTCGATTTTGACTAGTTGATTTATATGATCCTGATCTTTTAAATCTTCTTCAATTTTAGAAAGCTTTTCTATTTGAAGGTGACAGTTTTTAAGCTGTTCAGCGAGATCAAGGTTTTGATTTTCAACAACAGTTTTGCCATTCATGGCATCATATAAACTCATAGTCAGGAGAACGATTTTACGAAGACTATCAGCTTCATCAATATCTGAAATATTGGTAAAGAAAGAAGGTGATACCTTAGTAGCAGAGGTTGAAGTAGAGGGAATGTCAGAATTTTCTTCCTCTTCTTCGATTTTGGCCATGAGACAAAGATTGGCCTCATCATCATCTTCAGAGTCAGATGATTCTTCTTCATCAGAGGCAGTCCAATCAAAGTCAGCCATCAGGCCTTTGCCTTTCTTCTTAAAGCTTTTCAGCTTTGCATATTTTTCTTTCAGCTTTTGATACTTGTCATCTCTAGCCCTGGGGTTTGAGGATTTCTTGGGGAAAGCTGAGGGTCTAGAAACTTTCTTTGACCTGCACTCGCTAGCAAAATGTCCTATCTTTTCACAGTTATAGCAAGTAGCAGTAGCCTTATCAACATGGGTTGATGATATTGGCTTGTCAGTAAGTGCGAGAGGTTTATTCTTTCTGAAATTATTCTTTTTGGTGAATCTCCTGAACTTATTAGATAGGAGAGCCATAGATTCATCAAGATCTGAAGAGTCAGCATCTGATGAGCATTCAGAGTTAGTCTCCAACTAAGTGACAGTGATATTAGATTGCTGAGTGGAAGGTGACTCTGAGAGTAAAGCAACATGTGTGCTTTTGGAATCTTTTACAAGATTCTTCTTAAGATGACACGACTGCTCATGATTGAGCATAATGCCATATAAGGTAGAAAGAGTCATAGATTTTAGATCCTTAGATAGCTTGAGACACATTGAATAACTGTCCCAGCTTTCAGGTAAACATTCTAGGAACTTTGTCAGAACTTCAAAGTTAGAATATTCTTTACCAACGGTTTTCAGATCTATAATTAAACAGTTAAACCGCTGATGTACTTCAGAGAGATATTCATTCTTACCACAAATGAAGCTTTCGTATTGTCTTACCGGGTTGATCTTTCTTGAGTCCTGGACTTCAGACGTACCTTCATATTGAACACAGATTGTGACCCACATGGCTTTGGAGGTTTTCAGATTCATGACGGAATGGTAGACTTCGTCAGGAAGAGCCATAGAGAGGATAGATCTGGCTTTAGTGTCGATAGCCACTTTCTTCTTATCTTCATCAGACCAATTATGAGGTTCCTTAGGCACTACTCATTCAAGAATGGTAGCTCTAGTAGCAGTGCCTGGAACTTCAGGGTCAATTCTAACAGGAATATAAGGTCCATTTTCGAGATAGTAAGGCATAGTAGGGTCTACACCTTCTAAGAAGAGTATCATCCTATTTTTCCACAGACTAAAGTTATCTCTGGAAAATCTAGGAGGTTTTGCAAGAGAACCATTGCCAATATAGTTTGTGTTTGTGTTGGTAGCCATAATAAGAAATATCAAGGGAGAGAAAAGATTAGTATAAGCAAGATCTTGTTTATGAGTTTAAACAATCTGCTCTGATACCACTTGTTGGTCCCGAAAGGGTTATACAAGTTTGTAGAAGGGGGGTTGAATACAAACACACAGATTTTACTTTTCTAAATTGTTTATTGATATTTATTAAACAATTTACAACTTGTTGCGGAACAAGATTAAGGATTAAACCTAATCTAAACAAGTTATGAGAAACTCTAAGTTTCTTGCACTAGAATTAAGCTTGAAAGGAGATAAGAATATTACAAATAATATTCTAACACTAAGATAGTAGAGAGAAGAAGATGGTCGAGCACTTCATTTCTGAAGTAGGGTTCTTCTTATATACTGCATGCATTTAATGCACAACAGTATAACTTTACACGTGACAGCAGCTGATTGGTTGCATGGTTTGACCTTTGTAGACAACCTAGTAGACGCATGATGTACAGTGTAGAATTAGAGTTGGTTGTACGATCCTGGACAAAAGGGATGTCCTTTCTGACATTATCGTACGGAGGCGTGCAACGGGGTAAGACAAAAGTAACTTGTAGAGGAAGACTTCATGATCAGCGTCCGTTGAACAGATCTTTATCAGCGAGTGATAAGGTTCAGCGTTCGCTGAAGTCTTCTACTTGTAACTTTACGTTGAGTGGACAAATCTTGGCTTCGCTGATATCCTCATCAGTTCATTAGTAGACTTGTCGCTGGTTCTTGGGCTTGATCTTCGACTTCAGTGTAGAACATAGTTGACGTGAAACTTGTTGTTGGTCCCGAAAGGCCTATACAAGTTTGTAAAAGGGGGGGGGGGGGGTTGAATACAAACACACTATTTTACTTTTCTAAATTGTTTATTGATAAATCATTAACAATTTACAGCTTGTTGCGGAAACAAGATTAAGGATAAACCTAAATCTAAACAAGTTGGAACACTAAGGTTTCTTGCACTAAGAAAGATAAGGAAATTACTAATAATAACCTATCTTGAGATAAGAGATATGAACTTGTCCAGAGTTAGCAAGTTACTTCAAATGAAGTGAGTTCATCTATTTATATACTGCATGCATTTAATGCAAGTCAGTATATACTTTACACGTGTCATCAGCTGGTTGGTTGCATGTCATTGACCTTGGTTGACAACCTTAGTAGCCGTAAGGATGAACAGTGTAGTATCAGAGTGGTTGTACGATTTCAGATATTCGGAGGTTCTTTTCTGACATTTCGTACGGAGGCGTGCAAGGGTGGTTAAGACAAAAGTACTTTGTACGGAGGACTTCATGATCATCTTTCGTTGATTCAGCGATTATCATTTACTATTCAGCAGATGATAAAGTTCAGCGATAACTGAAGTCTTGTACTTGATACTTCACGTTGAGTGGACAAATCTGAGTCTTCGCTGATCCGCATCAGTTCATTAGGAGACTTGTCGCTGGTTCTTGAGCTTGATCTTCGACTTCAGCGTAGAACCTTTGTTGACGTGAAACTTGTCTTCAGGGATCATAAGTAAACAACTAACTTATCAGCGATCATCATAATGACTGAAAAGACTCAGCGCATTAATGATGAACAGTGTTCGCTGAATGTTTAATTTAAAAGAGCGAGAGTTCCTATCAGTGGTACTGTAAGATCTTAGTACTTATCAGCGATAGTGAAACTCTGATACATATTGTTTACTTACAATTTTCATTAAGTATATAAGAGAGGGTCATTATCAAATCACTGAGGGTTTGGATCAACAATCTCCCCCTATTTGATTATGACATAGCAACAAAGAAAATTGCTATTTAATGAAAACATAAGGATAAAAAGAACTCATAAAATATTTGTCCCTTTTACTGTTTTCTGGGATCTTTTCAGTACTGATGGAGTAAAGTACATTCGCTGAAATCTTTCTTTAAAATATTGAATCAGGTTACAATGAAGAACAGAAAGATTACAAGTACAAGCGAAATAATATACAAGTACAGAAGGATAACTGATACAATAGAGAAAAAGGAGATTATATCAGTTTTCAAAAGTTTCTTCCTTAATGAGAAGTTCATCAAGGGTCGTCTTTTCAGTGGGGATCATCCAGTCAGGAACCGTTACGCCTTGTTTTCTTTTGATCAACGCTTCTTTAAAGATCAAGGGTTTTAGGTGTCGTGCCTGAATGTCTTTTCTGAAGTCACACCAGTAGACGAGATCTCTGAGCTGTTCGATTGGAGTGATTGGAAGCTCAGCGATCCGTTGAAAACATTTACGTCCGTCGTAGTCAAGGAAGAATATTCCATAAGGATTACTTATGACTTTACCAGGGACGAAAAGTTCACATGGTGGCAAAGAAATGTCAAGGGCAGATAGATCAGGGTCAGGACCAAGCACTCCAGCGCGAGAGAAACCAATTCCAGTTTCATTTCGTATGACAGGACCTGAGTTTGAATCTTGACGTTTCTTCTTTGGAGAGGCCCTTTTTCTTTTCAGCTTTAGATCAGGAAGAGGAGGAATATCCACACAAGAAGATATCAAATCGATCTGTCTGTTTATCAGATTTTCGAAATGATCCTTGTACTTAGATTGTGACGATTGGATGGCTAACCTCATCTCCAGCCATTCAGAGAGACCATACCTTTTTACAGTGTCAGCGCGAAAGGTTTCAGTTTGGCCATCTTCTCTGAAAAGTTTGATGTCAACAATAGGTACTCCGATAGAGGTTCTTCCAGAGATGAATACATTGTTGATCTTCGTTGGACGATATCTGAAGTGAATTTTCTCTTTACACCAGATCAGGGTGGTCTGAGAAACTTCAGTTTTCTTTTCCAAGATCTTCTGGGCTTCTTCCCAAAGTTTTCGTTGGACTTGAATGGGAACACGCTTCAGCTTTGGGTCTTTGACAGATTCTTGAGTAAGCTTGATGGCGTATTCTCTGTCTTTCTCTTCAGCTTCCTTTCTTTCAGCGATGAGGCGTTCAGCTCTGAGGTGTTCCTTGTATTCAGCTTTTGAAATTTTGAACTTTGGAGGAACTGAAGGCAGTTGATCACGCCTTAGAATGATTCACTGATCCTCGAATCGCTTTATCATTTCTTCTCTTCTCTTTTGATTCTCTTCACTCAGCTTTTGAGGAGCTGAGGAAGGTCTGTTTCTGTGCGAGAGAGGTTGTTCTTCTGGTTCATCAGTCTCAGAGATCAAATCCAAGACTGGGATTATGTCTTCAGCGGCATCTGGAATTATTGGTGAAGTCGCAGTTGTAGAGCCTTCAGCGATATCCTCAAACAGGGGAGAGGACTAGCTGAAACGTAGCGATCTTACTAATAAGAACTGGGTAGAAGAACATGGGTAGAAAAGATAGAAAAAGATTGTGGATGTGTAGAGAGGTTGTTGAGTACAGAACTGATTGTGTATAGATATGTTCAGGGAAGGAATATAAGTAAAGTTTAGTGTACCTGACAAACCGGCTTTTCAAGCAAGATCGCCAGATTTTCATCTTCAACGAGGCCTTTGCCTTTGCTTTTCTCAGCGCCAGAGGCTGAGGGCTTTGTCTTTGTCTTCTCCCCTGAAGGTTCTTTTATTGAGATTCCCTTAAGAGCTTTGATCCTTGGGGCAGGTTTGACGATAAAGAAATCATCATCATCTTCATCATCATCATCATCCTTCCTTGGAGAGGAGGATGGTTCATCTTCAGGGATGTCGATGTCTTCATCTTCTTCTGCTTCGGATTCCTCAGCATCTTCTTCGAGTTGCTCCCCCTCAGATACAGAGGCGAGCTTCTCGGTTCCCTCAGGGTTTTCATCTCCCTGAGGTCCAGCGGTTAGATCTTCATTCCTCTCTCCCCTGATAGATTCATCATGGGAAAGGTCTTCAGCGCTTTTGTTTAGATCTTCAGCGCTCTTCTCAAGATTTTCAGCGCTCTTCTCCCTGGTATGTTCAGCGCTCTTCTCCCCCTCTTTCTCATGATTGGGGGAGGAATGAGTAGACTCAGCATTGGTGTTATCTCTGTCTTCTGGGCCAGAGATTTTCACACAACCTTCAAGCTTTGCTATTCTGTCTTCTAGGCCAGAAATAGCAGGCGTGATTTTCTTCAGCTCTGTGCGATCCGCCGCTGTGAAAGATTCCAAAATAGGGGCAGGGGCAGGAGTAGGAGCTGGATTATTTGCCTTGTTGACCAGCGTCTCGATCATCGTCTTCATAGAACCAACGTCGGTCTTTACAGAGCCTAAGTCGGTCTTGACCGCTGACATATCACCCTCGAGTTTTCCAACCGATGTCTTCAGCGTTGTTACTTCGCTGGACACGGTCGAAACTGAGTTTTTGAGGCTGGTGTAGTCAGTGTAGATGTCAGAGAGCACCTTGGCAAAATTGGAGAGAGTCTTATCAAGTCCCTTGATGTCTTCAGTGGAAGCTTTCTTCTCCACCACCGTTGTCAGCTTTGTCAAATTTTCTCCAGCGTTTGTTACATCTGTAGAATTGTTGGAGTGTGTGGTGGTGAGACTGGTCAGCTTTGTCTCCACGGACTTCAGAGAAGCGTTGATGTCTCCCAAATTAGGACCTGTAACATATAAGTACTTGTGAACAAACGAAAGCTCAGAAGTTTCAGGTTTAGTTACAGTGTTTAAGGTGGGATTTGTACCTGCAGGAGGATTGATGAACTCGTCAAAGTTGCAAGTTCCTGAATAATGTTCCATATCCTCTTCGAAAGTACGGTGAGGTATGGTGATCTCTGCAGGTCCTTTCTTCATCATTTGTTGAGAAGCGTCAGCGGTGGCTTCTGGAATGATGGCATCTCCAGTGATCTTTGGAGGAGTGTCCAAGTGAGTGGAGGGAGAAGCGAAGGATAAGATTTGGGTTCGGGTTCTGAGTTCAGCGTTGGAATCGCTGACAATCACTTCATCAGTCTTTTGAGAGACTGAGGGAGGTTGGGTAGTTTCCAAGTTTCTAACCTCAGCGTTTAGAGATGCTGAAGTCTGGATTGGAAGGATGGCTTGAACGGGTGTGGCAGAGCGTACCACGGAACTTTCCTTCAGCTCGTCAGAATGAGCTGAGGAGTCTTCAGCATGGAATTGCTGGGGTTGCTCCTTGGTTTTCTTGATCCTTTTGGAATCAAGTTGGGTGTGAGAGGGTTTCCTTTTCTTAGAAGGAGAGGACAGCGATGGGCATTGTCGCTGAAGGAGCCACAGAAAGCGGAGAATTTAGAAGAGTGAGAAGAGTAGAGAGACGTACCTCATTTGCGACAGGCTTGAAGTCGAGAACCTTAGGGCCAATCTGAGAAAGTTTCAGATCACCCTCTTCAGGATAGCTGTCCTTTAGGCCATATTGAAAGATGGCGCTGATGAATCGTGGGTAAGGAACCCATGCTGGTCTGTCAGCGGCAGAATCGATACGTTGAATCAGGTCATCATAAATAATGGAGGCCCAGTCAATGTTTAGACCTTTCAGCAGTGCGTATCCCATGGACTGCTGAGGTTGGGCGGCTTGATCAGAAGAGCCGGACTTCGCTGTCATGCAGCTGATCAGGTGTGCGAAGATGAAGTTCATCTCGCTGGGCATCTTGGATTTCTTTATCAGCGTCAGCTTCTTCTCAGGCTTCTTGTCCCTTCCAATATCCCAGATATAACCCATTGCGTCAAGGAAAGCAATGATTTCTTCTTTGTCAACGTGCTTCTTGTGGTCAGGGAATGGAACAAATGGTTTTTCTTTGGTAGCATTTGGGAAGTTCAGGGCTTTTCGGATTATGGCAGGTGTGATCTTGATGGTGCCATACTCAGTATTGCTGAGTATGCAGTCGATGGTTTTGGATGCATCTTTGGCAGAGGGTAGCTCAGTGTGTCTGGCAGAGTACCAGAACTGGGATAAGAGCCGCTGACTGGCAGGAGGTGTTATGGTCAGGGCTGTGTAGATGGGGCTGTTCTTCAGAAAACTCCCAGCATCGTCCGGATGTGATACTTGCTTCCGAGGAGGAAACTCGAGAAGAGCTGAGAGGTTGTTGGCCTTAGTCCAATCTAGTTGATCCAGCTCGAACTTAACCTGAGGGGCTTTGATGATATCCACTTCCTCAGAGTCAGCGGAGATGTTCTCAGCGGTAACATTGATCTTTGAAGTTGCCATTTCACTGTATTATCAGTTCAACCAAAGATGTTAACAAATAAGAATTATCTTAATGTGGAAAGAATTTTCCATTAAGATTTTTTGAATTTTGTCCATTTCATTCAGACAAAAATGTCTTAATGAAGATTAGGGTTTTTCTTGATTTTTGAAATGAAATGTAAAACCCATAAAGTCTTGTATTCCAGTTTCTGAAAGAAAACTGGATACGAATGAAGAACAAGTTTAAGATTTTAGATTTAAAACTTGAAGAACAACCATGAAATGGTTGTGTTCATAAAACCATGAAAGAAATGATTTTATTTTACAAAGTTCTTTTGTTTGATCTTGTTAAAACAATGAGAAGATCGAAAACAAGTTATACGCATTTGATAATAGATAAGAACATATTAACCTTGATGTTTTGATGAGGAAGATGATGAACAGTTCTTGAGGTTTTTAAGAGCACAAATGCAACAGAGGATTCTTTTCTTGCGGAGAAAGATTGTTCGCGTAAAAGACAAATATAAACCAAGAGTTGTTTATATAGGGAGTTTTAGAGAGAGAAAACCTTGAGCGGGAAAAGGTTTTCATCATGACACGGACACGTGTTTGCATTTGATTGGAAGTTTGAACGAAACGTGCAAACGTGTGTCAGAAAGAAATCGTGCCTAGTGTTATCCGTTGCAATGACGTCACAACTGTCCTTTCACATTCTTTTAGGATGTCTCTGAGGTTTTGAAAGCTCAGGGACTCTTTTGAAAAACATGAAGCACTGAATAGAAAATATCAGTGAAGGTTTAAAGAACTTTCAAAATATCGCTGTTAAGGAAGAGATATTCAGCGATGTAATTTATCTTGAAATCTTGCATTTACATGTGATTTGTCAGAGAGAGAAAACATACCTGGATATCAGTTTAACCAAGTTTATTCAGAGAGAAGATGATGAAATGGATTATATGAGTTGATTTTATCCCGAAGGCTATACAAGTTTGTATAAACGTATCGCTGATCAAATGTGAACCGCTGAAGATTTTACCCTTCAAAGTTCAGCATTCCAAGCTCGCTGATGAGAAAGTTGAATCTTGTCTCATCAAGAGGTTTGGTAAATAAATCAGCTAACTGATAATCAGTTGGGATAAAATGAAGTTCTATATCACCATTCATCACATGATCTCTGATAAAATGATATCTGATTTCTATGTGTTTTGTCTTTGAGTGTAGCACTGGATTGTTTGCTATAGCGATGGCACTAGTGTTGTCGCAATAGATTGGAATTTTGGAGAGCTGAAGATCATAGTCTAGTAGCTGATTTCTCATCCACAAGACTTGAGAACAACAGCTTCCAGCGGCTACATATTCAGCTTCAGCTGTGGAAGTGGACACTGAGTTTTGCTTCTTACTTGTCCAACTTACCAGCTTTCCACCCAGGAGCTGACATCCTCCCATGGTGCTTTTCCTATCCATTTTGCAACCTGCAAAATCACTGTCTGAATAGGCGGTTAGATCGAATCCTGAGTCTTTGGGATACCAAAGACCTAGATTCGTTGTACCCTTAAGATATCGAAAGATTCGCTTTACAGCTTTCATATGAGATATCTTAGGTTCAGCTTGATATCGTGCACACAAGCATGTTGCAAACATAATATCGGGTCGGCTAGCTGTAAGATACAATAGTGAGCCGATCATCCCACGGTACAGCGTGACATTGACAGGAACACCCTTTGTGTCCTTATCAAGTGTCAGCGGTGGTGCCATAGGGGTTTTCATAGCTGAACTTTCAGTTAAGTCGAATTTCTTCAGCATATCTTTAACATATTTTCCCTGATTTATAAAAGTTCCTTTTTCAGTTTGCTTAATCTGAAGACCAAGGAAATATGTTAGTTCACCCATCATGCTCATTTTATACTCATCTTTCATTCTATCAGCGAAACGAGTACAAAGCTCAGGGTTAGTAGAACCAAATATAATGTCATCAACATATATTTGAACTAAAATGATATGACCTTTCACTTTTCTAAAAAATAAAGTTTTGTCAATCTTTCCTCTCTCAAAATTTTCAATATGGAGATAAGTAGAGAGAGTATCATACCATGCACGAGGAGCTTGCTTTAAGCCATAAAGTGCCTTGTCTAGTTTATAAACATAACCTGGACGCTTAGGATCTGAGAATCCTGGAGGTTGTTCCACATACACTTCTTCATTCAGCTTTCCATTCAGAAACGCTGACTTAACATCCATCTGATGTACAGTGAAGTTTTTGTGTACAGCATATGCTAAGAAAAAACGAATAGATTCAAGTCTTGCTACTGGAGCAAAAGTTTCGTCATAATCTATGCCTTCCTCTTTCCTGTATCCCTGAGCAACAAGACGAGGTTTGTTGCGAGTTACAGTACCATGTTCGTCCAACTTGTTTCGATAGACCCACTTAGTGCCTATTACCGTTTTGTCAGTTGGTCTCCGAACAAGTTTCCAAACTTTGTTTCTTTCGAATTCAGTCAGCTCTTCTTGCATAGCGCTGACCCAGTTTGGATCTCTGAGGGCATCATCTATTTTCTTTGGTTCAGTTAGAGAAATAAAGTTAACAAATAAAAAAATATTACCTGCACTTCCACGAGTCTGAATACCAGCGTTGGGATCACCAAGAATTTGATCGATTGGGTGATTTACAGTCCATCGCTGAGCAGGAGCATACGTCGCTGATTCAGTCTGAACTGGAGAAACTGAAGATGAGGCTTCAGCTACTTCTGGATTATCAGCTAAGAGAGGAATGTTTGCATTTGTCACTTCATTCACTGATTGCTGAGAAATAGACGGAATTTATTAGGCATTTGGATCAACTGCAGGTATAGTGTTTATAGGAACAGCTGAGACCCAAGATGTTTCAGCTTCACTATTCTGCATATCTGGAATGATAGTAGGACCATCATTTTCTACGGTATGAGCATGAGGAGTGGGAACTTCTTCTGAATCACCAAGATGAGAAAACATCCATTGATTCAGTTCTTCAGTATCAGCGTTCGGTTTAGAGTTCGCTGAACGGGATTCGTCAAACATGACGTGAATAGTTTCTTCTACAGTTTGTCTTCTACGGTTGAAGACTCTGAAGGCTTTGGAGACTGAGGAGTATCCAAGAAAGATTCCATCATCAGCCTTAGGATCAAACTTTCCAAGGGCATCTCTGTTGTTCAGTATGAAACACTGACATCCAAAGATGTGAAGAAAGCTGATTGAAGGCT
The DNA here is from genome assembly GCA_033807775.1 of Saussurea involucrata. Taxonomy (NCBI): domain Eukaryota; kingdom Viridiplantae; phylum Streptophyta; class Magnoliopsida; order Asterales; family Asteraceae; genus Saussurea; species Saussurea involucrata. The sequence continues at coordinate 70,257,460 of CM066327.1, forward strand.
TTCTCCCATGAAAAAGTTCATAGGCTGTCTTTTTGAATCTTTTAACTATCAGCGACCTGTTTTGCGTAAAACAAGCAGTGTTGACAGATTCTGCCCAAAACTGAGTAGGCAGGTGAGAATCGCTGAGCATTGAACGTGCAGCTTCAATAATTGTTCTATTTCTTCTTTCAGGGACTCCATTTTGTTGCGGTGTTCTCACTGACGAAAAGTTGTGAGAAATACCCTTGCTCTCAAGGAAGGAATCAAGAGAACTGTTTTTGAATTCAGTTCCATAATCACTTCTTATTGAGCGAACAGTCATATTGTTCAGAGTTTCCATCTTCCGAACAAAGGTGATGAGTTCTTCAGGGGTGTCACTCTTAGAACGGAGAAACATTACCCATGTGTAACGAGAGAATTCATCAACTATGACTAGCGTATATTTCTTTCCAGCGATGGATTGTTTGTTAACAGGGCCAAACAAATCCATATGTAGTAATTGTAGAGGAGATGACACTGAGGAGACTTGCTTTGACTTGAAGCTTGCCTTGGTCTGCTTCCCTTTTTCACACGCTGAACATAAAGACTCTTTGGCGTATGAATGTTGAGGTAGACCAGTGACTAACTCTTTGGAGGAAAGGGTATTCAGCGTCTTGAAGTTGAGATGTGAGAGCCTTTTGTGACATAGCCAGTTAACATCAGAAGATGCCTTTGAGAAGAAACATGAGTTCTCAGTGGTTGTTCAGTCCATGTTTATTACATAAACATTTTCCAAACGATAACCGCTGAGAGCTATCTTCTCCTTTTTGTCAGAGACAAAGCAGGATTCCTTAGTGAAAATCACTTTGTTATCCATGTCGCAAAGCTGACTGATGCTCAGAAGATTATGCTTCAGCCCTTCAACATATGCGACTCTTCTGAAGGATGTTGTACCATTTGAAAGTACACCATACCCTCGGGTATGTCCTTTTCCATTTCCACCAAATGTCACAGAGGGACCCTTCTCTTCCTTGTATTCAGCGAGCAGGTTTTTCTTACCAGTCATGTGTCTAGAGCATCCGCTATCAAGATACCAGATACCCTTCTTAACCTGCATTTACAAAGGAAGATTAGTTTTGCTTGGGTACCCACTTCACCATGTATACGCGTTTGTCAGTGGAAGTTGTTGGAATGGGTTCAGCAGTCTTCGCAGCATTTGAAGATTCAGCTTTGTCTTTCTTCACTTTGGTCAATTTCTTGACCTCAGCGGTAGGAGTCACCTTGACCTGAATTGCAACTGGGTTGGTCTTCTTGGACTTGGGTGCTATCTTCACCTTAGCTATCTTATCAGCTTTGGTGGCTGTGGGGCACTTACTTGCAATATGATCGGTAAGTCCACAGTGATAACATTTCCTATAACCAAAATTAGTTCTAGGACCACTTGAGTGCTGAGCTTTTAATTTGGAATTTGAAGTGCCAGCACCAAGTACACTATTGGTTTTTGAAATAGGACGAACATTCAGTTCTTCAGATTTCTTACCAAGGACATCTACTCTGAGTCTAGGAGTAGGTCGCTGAACTGATCCAGAGGTCTGAATTCTAGAACCAGATGAATGAATCACCAAGGCTTTGGAAGCATTCAGCTTAGGTACTAAGGTACCCTTCTGAGGATTTTGATAAATAACAATTCCTTTACCTTTGTCTTTAGAGACAGAGGTAGGTTTTGAATAAACCATTTTCTCCTTACCTTTTGAGGAGGTAGGAGTTTCCTCAGGGATGGGTGTAACAGACGAGGAGCACTGAGATGATGAAGTGTCAGCGACTGAGGATACGAACGTTCCAAATTTAAGCATTGAACGTTCAGTGGTTGGTTTTGGAGTATCATATTTATAACCCAGACCACGTTTATCACTCAGAGGAATCTGAGCCTTAATTATCTCAGTGATCTTTGTTGAAGAATTACACCATCCTTCAACAGTAGCTTGTTCAGCTTTTAATGCAGCGATAGCTTCTGCTCGTTCGATTTTGACTAGCTGATTTAAATAGACTTGATCTTTAAAATCATCTTCAATTTTAGAAAGCTTTTCTATTTGAAGGTGGCAGTTTTTAAGCTTTTCAGCGAGATCAAGATTTTGGTTTTCAACCACAGCTTTGCCGTTCATGGCTTCGTATAAACTTCTAGTCAATAGATCGATTTTACGGAGACTGTCAGCTTCATCAATATTTGCAATATTGGTAAAGAAAGAAGATGATACCTGAATGGCAGATGTTGAAGTGGAGGGAATGTCTGAACTTTCTTCCTCTTCTTCAATCTTGGCCATGAGACATTGATTTGCTTCATCATCTTCAGAATCAGATGATGAGGCTTCTTCATCAGAAGCAGCCCAATCATAGTCAGCCATCAGGCCTTTTCCTTTCTTCTTAAAGCTTTTCAGCTTTGCATACTTCTCCTTCATCTTTGAGTATTTGTCATCTTTATTCCTTGGAACAAAGGATTTCTTTGTAAAAGCTGAAGGTCTCATGATTTTCTTTGACCTGCACTCATTAGCGAAATGACCTGTCTTTTCGCAGTTGAAACAAGTAACAGTAGCCTTATCAATAAAAGCTGATGTTCTAGGCTTGTCAGCTATGGAAAGAGTTTTGTTCTTTCTAAACATTTTTTCTTGGCGAATCTCCTGAACTTTTTAGTTAGGAGAGCCAAGGATTCATCATCATCTGAAGAATCAGAGTCTGATGACCTTTCAGAGTTACTTTCTAACTCAGTAATAGTGACCGAGGGTCGCTGAGTAGAAGGTTCTTCTGAGATTAAAGCAACAGGAGTGCTTTTGGAATCTTTTACAAGATTCTTCTTAAGATGGCTAGATTGCTCATGATTCAGCAATGTACCATATAAGGTTGAAAGGGTCATTGATTTAAGATCCTTTGACAGCTTGAGACACATGGAATAATTGTCCCAGCTTTCAGGTAAACATTCTAGAAACTTTGTCAGCACTTCAAAGTTAGAATATTCCTTACCAACAGTTTTTAGATCTATAATAAAGCAATTAAAACGTTGGTGAACTTCAGAGAGAGTTTCATTCTTACCAGAAATGAAGCTTTCGTATTGTCTTACCAGGTTGATCTTTCTTGAGTCCTGGACTTCAGACGTTCCTTCATACTGAACACATATTGTGTCCCACATGGCTTTTGATGATTTCAGGTTCATGACGGAATGGTAGACTTCGTCAGGAAGGGCCATGGATAGTATGGATCTGGCTTTTGTATCTATAGCCACTTTCTTCTTATCTTCATCGGTCCACATGTGTATTTCCTTTGGAATCAGCCTTTCAGGAATAGCAGCTCTAGTTGCAGTGGCTGGAACTAAAGGATCAATTGTTACAGGTATGTGTGGGCCGTTTTCAAGATAGTAGGTCATAGTAGGGTCTACACCTTCTAAGAAGAGCATCATCCTATTTTTCCATAAGTTGAAGTTATCTCTGGAAAATCTAGGGGGTTTTGCAAGAGAACCATTGTCTATATAGTGTGTGTTTGTGTTGGCCATTTTCAGATAATAGCAAGGAAGAGAAATATCTTAGATTAGATCTTGTTTATGAGATTAAACAAACCCGCTCTGATACCACTTGTTGGTCCCGAAAGGCCTATACAAGTTTGAAAAAGGGGGGGGGGGGGGGTTGAATACAAACACACTATTTTACTTTTCTAAATTGTTTATTGATAAATCATTAACAATTTACAGCTTGTTGCGGAAACAAGATTAAGGATAAACCTAAATCTAAACAAGTTGGAACACTAAGGTTTCTTGCACTAAGAAAGATAAGGAAATTACTAATAATAACCTATCTTGAGATAAGAGATATGAACTTGTCCAGAGTTAGCAAGTTACTTCAAATGAAGTGAGTTCATCTCTTTATATACTGCATGCATTTAATGCAAGTCAGTATATACTTTACACGTGTCATCAGCTGGTTGGTTGCATGTCATTGACCTTGGTTGACAACCTTAGTAGCCGTAAGGATGAACAGTGTAGTATCAGAGTGGTTGTACGATTTCAGATATTCGGAGGTTCTTTTCTGACATTTCGTACGGAGGCGTGCAAGGGTGGTTAAGACAAAAGTACTTTGTACGGAGGACTTCATGATCATCTTTCGTTGATTCAGCGATTATCATTTACTATTCAGCAGATGATAAAGTTCAGCGATAGCTGAAGTCTTGTACTTGATACTTCACGTTGAGTGGACAAATCTGAGTCTTCGCTGATCCGCATCAGTTCATTAGGAGACTTGTCGCTGGTTCTTGAGCTTGATCTTCGACTTCAGCGTAGAACCTTTGTTGACGTGAAACTTGTCTTCAGGGATCATAAGTAAACAACTAACTTATCAGCGATCATCATAATGACTGAACAGACTCAGCGCATTAATGATGAACAGTGTTCGCTGAATGTTTAATTTAAAAGAGCGAGAGTTCCTATCAGTGGTACTGTAAGATCTTAGTACTTATCAGCGATAGTGAAACTCTGATACATATTGTTTACTTACAATTTTCACTAAGTATATAAGAGAGGGTCATTATCAAATCACTGAGGGTTTGGATCAACACTTGTCTTCATGGATCATAAGTAAACAACTAAAACTATCAGCGATCATCAACAAGACTGAACAGACTCAGGGCTTTATTGATGAACAGTATCGCTGAATGTAAAAGTTAATGAGCATGAGTTTCCTATCAGCGGTACTGTAGAGACATAGTACTTATCAGCGATAGTGAAACTCTAATACATATTGTCTACTTACAATTTTCACTAAGTGTTTCTTAAAGAGTCATTATCAAATCACTGAGGGTTTCGATCAACAGTGATAGAAACATAAGTTCCATAATATTGCTTATTTTCTATTCAAATGTGGGGTATTGTTGGAACTAGTAAAGATTAGAGGAACTTGTCCCACATAATAGCCAAGCCAAAGTTTATAACACTTAATAAACACCAACCATTGAGCATTAAATTAATCATTTAATTGTTTGGGCTTGGTGTGTGGTGATCTTAGTAGGCTCTCTTTGACATAAATATATTTATTAAATGTCAAATATTGGGCCTTGGGCCTTGGGTATCGATGGGGTCGAGATTCATCGATTGAGGGAATGTGTGGTGCAAGCATACAGAGGGCGGCGCGGGTCACAGCGAGACCGGAGTCGCGACACTACTTGCGGGGAGGACTGTTTCGAAACTGGCACGCATCTCGGGGCGACTACAGCCGTGCCACTAGTCGCGAGAGACTCTGGAGAGTTTCATCGAATAGCGTCAGTGCGGTTCCCGCGGGGTCCACCCACGCTAATAGCTGTGTGGATGTTTGGCAGTTTATTTCGGTTACGAACAACAACCAATAAATACCACTCATTCTCCCAATCGTTTTCTGGACAAATTCTATCAATTTTATGGGTTCTCTCTCGTCTTGTTCCATCAACAAACATACTCTAATTCACTAGATTCAAGTATACACTTGAATAGTTGTATCCTCAAGACAACGCCAATACGTGCGGTGAATTTTTGTCTTAGGAAATTGCAAGATCGCATGCCTCAATCTCTATCTCGTTTATACAAGAATCTTCGATTTCAAGTGGCGTTTATGAATTCAATTGTTAGTTTTATGTTTGTATCATTTATTTCGTAAAGAATCCATTATTTTTCTTGAATTTAATTGTACATCTATACACAATTGACAATCGTGATTGATCAGTCCTAACATGATATAGGTTATTTTGCTTGTACAATAGCACATGCATTATCACAAAAGATCTCTATAGAAGTCCTTAACGCTTGGAACCACTCGTAGATCAGAAATTAACTTGTTCATCCGAGCAACTTCTTGTGTTTCTTCCGAGGTAACAATACAACGAGATATCATTTACAATGAGAAGTATGCCATCTACATACAAGACCAAAAATGCTATTGAGTTCCCACTAGATTTCTTGTAAACACGTGGCTTGTCTTCATGTTTGATAAAACCAAACTCTTTGATTTTCTCATCAACACGAAGCTACCAATTCGAGATGCTTCTTTTAATCCATAAATGGATCTCTTAAGATTACATACTTTATTAGGATACTTAGTGTTGACAAAACCTTCAGATTGCGTCATGTAGACATCATCACTTAAGTCTCCATTGAGGAAAGACGTTTTGACATCCATTTGTCATATCTCATAGTCATAATATGCTACTATAAAAATAAATATCGTAATAGATTTAAGTATGGCCACCGGAGAGAAGGTTTCATCATATTCAATACCATGAGTTTTTGTGAAACTATTTGCTACTAACCGTGCTTTACCATCTATGTCAGTCTTCTTCTTAGATATCCATTTGCTTCCAACAGTCTTGTTGTTGGGAGGGAGATTAACCAAGTCTCATACTAGATTTTCATACATGGACTCTACCTCTACGTTTATAGCTTCAAGCCATTATTAGATTTAGGACCAGATACAACATCTTTGTAGCTAGTCGGCTAACATTGATACACTAATAATACTTCATCAGAAAACATGAGAAATCCATATCTCTCGGGTTCATGAGGTACCCGAGTAACTACTTGCTCTGGTTCATCAACCTCTATTTGATTACTAGTGCCAACCTCTTGTGATATATCCAGTGGTTCTTGAATTTCTTCAAGATTAATTTTCCTCCCACTAACTTCATTTGAAAGAAACTAATTTTCAAAAAATTCAGCATGTCGAGCAACAAACACTTTGCTCTCGACAGGGAGATAGAAGCAATAACCCCTTGTTTCCTTAGGGTATCCCAAAATGTACACTTATTAGATTTGGGTTCTAAGTTGTTGGGATTGAGTCATACATAAGCTTTACAACCCCATACCTTCAAGAAATACAAGTTTGGAACTCTACCATTCCATAGCTTGTATGATGTCTTATTGCCCTTTTTGGTTGGAACTCTATGGTGTATATATGTTGTTAGCCCCAAATTCTCTATATCTAAAAGTATTGTAAAAAAAATCCAAGTCTTCAAACAAAGAGGACTATGCATGAAGAAGCTTCGTTGAACGAGAGTCTGCTCTTAACAGTTCCTGCATACAGAGAGCGCCTAACTAGAAGATAATCATCAGATATCCTGAAGCCTCTGACTACCACTGTATCAATACTTTGTGTTTCAACAAGTCTACTCTCACAGTGTGGACATCTAATCAAAGCCTGACACATCAGTAAAAGCGGTTATTTCACCTTTCCAAGTGGAATCATCTTATTGGCTAGGGTTCGACTATCCTAATATTCTGCTATAAATAGCAGATTGTGTGTTTTAGGATGGTACGCTTGCAATATCCATTCACACAATCACACCCTTGATTTCGTACACTGTTAGAGAGAGAGAGAGAGTGTGTGTGAGAGGAATATGAGAGTTTTACACACACACACACACAAGTACATGTTCTTGGTGTGTTCATCCTATACTTGTCAGATTCAAGTTTTGTTGGGTCATAATGTAATTGTATTCAAGTTGAGAGGATTATTGCGAAAAATACCCATGGGGTATAAATAGTTTGTCTTGTGCTAGGTTAAACCTGTGATTTATATTGTGCTTCGTGTTGTATTTCTCCCTCAACTATCAAATAGGTATAGGAAATATTGAGTTTAATCTACATTGTTCTTGCTTGAATCTGGGATTAACAATTGGTATTAGATCCTAATCATTTATTTGAAGAAGATTTGAAGATCAAAGTTTGAAGTTTTTGAAGAAATCGAAGAATATATAGGTTTGCAAAAAAATTCATCGATTTGATATCTTTTGTGTTAGTTTTTTATTTCTAATAGTCTCTTGATCATTCTCTATCTGTTTTGCATCGATTTCATCACAAGATTTCACCAGACTCAAAGAATTTGAGAATTGATTTTTCAAAGTGTTCTTGAGTGTTCTTATTTGGTTAAATGTGAGATTTTGATCCTTTTTGCTTGTTGATAGTTTATCAATATATGTTTGTACTCATGTTTTGATCTTTAATTCAAAGATTAATTTTTTTTTAGCTTGAGATCTGCAGCTTATTGACAGTGTATCGAAGAAGAAGAATTTGGTTTAGGGTTTAGGGTGGTCAAGATTGTGGTCAAACTTTGTAGGCATCACAGTGTATCACATGAAAAATCTTTGACCTACTATCGCAAGCCACTGTGTTTATCTATCGCATGAGAAGTTTGACTATCGTACCCTTTCTTTGACTATCGCATAACTCTAACTTTTGGACTTTCATCTATCGCACAAAGAGTTACTCCAATGGATGATTGTCAAACATTGTGGGCAACTGTGAATCACCAAACATAACGAAGAGGTGGTCAACATTCATTGATAAATGGTCAACGATTTTAGGCATCGTTTAAAGAAGAAGATGAATTCGATCATCTATCGCACACAACTAATTCACATCTATCACACATCATCATTTCAAACCATCGCACATAACAACTTACACTATCGCAAAAAGTTATGACTTTCTTAGTTTTGTGAAGTCAACTTACTTGGTCAACTATGGTGTGTTATTTCTTCATATATCGCACAAAATTTTTATTCATGCGATAGTTGACCAAAGTTTTTGTACGTTGATTGACCAAAATTCAATCCATGCGATAGTTGACTATTATTCTGTCTTGTGATAGCTGACTTGTTATTTCTTGTGATATTTGAATCAATTTGTTCCTTTGTTCGATAATTTTTCAAGTGATCTCATACACATTTGATCTGTGATATAAATGAATTTGTATAAAGCTATTAATCACCTACTCTTTGAACAAAATTGATTCGCTGATATCAAGGTATGTTCTCTCTTACTCGCTGACGTTCGCCTAAGAATGCAAGATTTCAAAACAAATCACATCGCTGAATATCTCTTCCTTTCAGTGATATTTTGAAATTCTAAAAACTATCACTGATATTTCTAATCAGCGCTTCGTGTTTTAAAAATGTCCCTGAGTTTTCAAAATCCTCAGCGACACCCTAAAAATTGAAAGGACGTTTGTGACGTCATCACATCGGATAGACCATGGCACGACTTTTCTTTGACACGTTCGCCCGTTTCGTTTCCTTGTCCAATCAAATTCAAGGGACGTGTCCGTGTCATCATGAAAAACTTTCCCGCTCATAGTTTTTCTCTCTCTACTATCACCATATAAACCCTTTGCGTTTATATTTTTACCTTTTACGCGAACTTAAACTCTCTCAAGCAAGAACTCATTGTTGCATTTGAAATATTTTCTCAAGAACCTGTTCATCTTCATCTTCTTCAACACTACAGGTTAATATTTCTTTTATTTTGCATCTAATAAACTTGTTTTCGATCTTATTCTTGATTCTAAAAGATCAAACAAAAGAACTTTTCAAAATGAAATCATCTCTCTTCATGATTTTATGAACACAATCTGTTTTCAGATTGTTCTTCGAGTTTAATATAAAAATCTTAAACTTGACATTCTCATATGTTTTTCCAGAATCCCTTTCTTAAAAGGAAACTGGAAAACAAAAACATTCACTATGTTTTGCATTTTTGTTCAAAACTAAAAAAACCCTAATTTCCTTTTCTTTCCCGAAATGGAAATTGTAAAACCCTAAAAACCCTTATTTTGGAATCCTCTCCAATTTAAGAACTTCTATTTATCTTCTTCATCTTTATATGCTATGGACAGAAATGGCAACCACTGAAGCAACTCCTCAATCTCCTACTACATCCTCTAACAAGACTGAACTCGTCAAAGCCCCACATGTCAACTTCGAAATAGAACAAGTAACCTTTCAAGGAAACAATCCTTATGCTCTCTTCAACGTTCCTCCGAAGTAAAAATCACCCACCTGAATGACGCTGTTAATTTCCTCCAGACCTGTCCTCTGTCGACAGCTCTGACTGTGACACCTCCTGCTCACAAGAACCTTCTCGCTCAGTGTTAGCTTTTATTTTATATTGTATTCAAGATTACTTAGTTAAATTGTAAAAGCCCAAATTAAATATGTGGGCTTTAGTTGCTAATGGACTTAGGCCTTAAAACCTAGGTATATAAAGTCTTGTTTGTGAGCCTTTTAAGGTTAAGCCTCTAAAATCTCCCAGCCTCCATTTGAAAGAGTCAGACGTTGAAAGAGATAGAAAAGAGAACTTCAAAGAGTGAGTTGTTCTTCATTACCTATATTGTAAACTCTTCTCTTTATCAATCAATACAAAGATTATTGCTATTATTATTATTAATTGTTGTATCTGGGTTCCTACAATTGGTATCAGAGCCAAACAGATTCGAATTTGTGCTTCAATCCATTGATTTTTATCAATTTTCGGAGTTTTAAACTTTTATTTTGCTGCACTCTGTTTTGCTTCGAAAAACCATTTTCTGTTGGTTTTTGGACAAAACTCAAAGAATTAAAGTTGTCCAGAATATTCTCGTGCACCTACCTACCAAATTTCAGCTCAATCCGATAAGATTTGAAAAATTGACTCAAGTGCACAAATTCTACTTCTCACAAAGTATCTGTTAACGATCATTTTTTCAAGTAACAATATGTCAAGACTAAAATTTAGTGTTGATGCTGATTTTCATTATTATTCTAAACTCAGTACTAATTTTCGCAAAATTATTCCTAATCTTGAGAAAGAGTTAGAAGAAAAGAACAAAAGCATTCTGATTGATTCAGAAAAGATTGCTAAGCTTGAAGAATTAGATAAACTCTTAACCTGTGAAAATCTCGATCTTAAGAGAAAATTATGTGAGTCTGAAAAGATTTTTGAAGAAGAGAAGAAAAGACGTGAACTTAAATGTTTAAGATTTTCTAAGTTGGTTTCTGATTTTAAAAAGCTTGTGATCTGTGAAAGAGAAAAGTTTGAAAAGGAGAAAACTACTTTTGAAACAAAATATATGGAGCTTTCTTGCAAAATTTCAGAGTTACAGAAAACTCTTGAAAAGGAGAGGAAAGAGTGTGTTTTTGAAAGAAAAGAGTCCGAAAAGTTGAAGGTTCAAGGATTTCAAAAGAAATGCCTAAAAGATGACTTTGAAAGAGAGAGATTGTACTTTAGATCTGAAGAGAAGAGACTGACAATAAGGTTCTTTGATTTATCTGCTGAGATTAGGAAAGAGAGGAAGTTGAAATCTGATTTACAATCACAAGTTGATCTGTGCATTAAAGAACGAAATGATTTTTCTCAAATTAAATTCTAAAAGTTCTGTTAAAACAAAAGAGTTCGTTAAGCCAAACAAGTTTTCAACAAATCAGATCTCTACTTCTAATCCTTTCTATTATCGTAGGCTAGATCAATCAGTTAATCAAGTTTTTAGAAGAGTAAAAATGGTTTGGATAGTCAAAGGCTCTTCACTTGTTCAAAATGTTCGAAAGCCATTTGTTTCTGTTGAACATAAAAAGATCAGCAAAACACTTCATGCAAATCCTAATAAAATAGGACCCATTTGGAAATGGGTACCAAAAGTTCATTGATCTGTCTTGCAGGTAAATGGACTCCTTAATACATCTGTTAAGGACTCAGGCTTCAAAGTTCAATATGGACTCTTAAACACTCAGTTTAAGACTCATCCGTCAAAGGCAATTGATTTCGGTGCACAACATTCAAGTACAATGACAGCATGCTGGCAGATTTGCGATGTTGTAGTAAATCGTTCATATCTCACTGATAAAGGCACCGATTGATGCGATTCAAAAGGCCCTGGATTCAAAACACATTGATGAACAGCTTTCGTGTTTTGAAAATTCAGAGATTAGAAATTTATAAGGGTCATATGCATCGTTGAAGTAGACAACAGTGTGCTGATGGAAAGCTGATGGACAGATCTGCGCGACTGTGGTAAATCAACCATATCTTTGTCGTACGAGCTCGAAAAGAGGTGATTCAAGATGATATGAATAGATAACAAACCAATGAAAGTTGTTTGTGTTTTGAGTTTTTGCAAACTCTAGAGGTAAAATGGTCTAAATCAGTGTCAAAGTAAGTGTAACACTTCTGTTAAGCTTCTGTCGAGCGCCGACCAAACCTCTGCCGCACGTGTAACATCCCGCAAAACAAACATACATATAACATATAATTCATAACATGGTTTCAACAAAATAATTCACATTACACATTTGGTCCCCAAAGTCAGACTAATATAAAATTCAGTACAAACTTTTCATATAAAATTACAAAAACAACTGATCATCTATTTTATAATCACAAAACGCATCCCTAACTTCATAATGATAATCTTCACAAAAGCTAGCCAACAAGTACTCAATCTACTTGTTCTTACTGGAACCATCACCTGGAATACAGATTTTTAAAAACAAAAATGAGGGTTAGACTTAAGGGTCTAGTGAGTAAATCTCTGACATTTGGAAATCATTAAAAATTCATTTATATAAACACTCTTTATATAAACCCTCTTTATATAAACACTCTTTATTTAAATGCACATACATCACACGTAAATTAATACCAAATACCATTTACACAACATACCTGTCTCATTCTCCTTATCCCTCCACCAATGGCCAATATCAATTGGTTGCGAGCCAATTTAACACACCGGTCCAAAGCCCGGCCACGTATTATATTTTCATATAATACTCACGTAATTATAATATCTCAATATATTATAATCACCCACGTATGACATATTCATACCACATATCAAATATTTATTATTCACATAATGTATTCCAGTAAAATACTTTTTAACGTAAAACTCACCTGATTAGTTTATCAGCAAAAGCCTTCTCAAGTTTATATCACGTATTTCCACCCTTCGCGGAATCTGAAATTACACAAAATAACAGATATCTCTTCTTAAAACTAAATTTACGAAATCCTTAACTCAAATCGCAATCCAAAATAATATGAAATCGCAATGAATAGTACAAGTCGCAACGGTAATGAACAGTACTAAGTCGCAACCTCTTATTGCGACTTCACCCCGAAATCGCAACCCACTATTGCGACTTCACCCTAAGTCGCAATCAACTACTGCGATTCCAAGCTAAGTCGCAAATGACCATTGCGATTCCAATCCATGTCGCAAACGACCATTGCGACTTCAAGCCCAAATCGCAATCGACCATTGCGACTTCGTTGAATGTCGCAGTCCTCTATTGCGACTTCGATGAATGTCGCAGTCCTCTATTGCGACTTCGATGAATGTCTCAGTTCACTGTTTCATCCTAAAACCCAGAATTTGTACTTTTAAGCTATGTATGTTGCTATAAAGATGCAGAAATGTTTAAGACCATTAACACAACCTAACCATAAGCTTAAACTTCCCAAAACATCCATTTTTAACAAAACCCACCAAGAACCTAACTAGTATCTTCAAGAACAACTTAAGGAATTAGGAATACAATTAAAGTAGGGATGTTTTACCTTGATTACTACTGATTGGTACAGAATAACAACAGCAGAAAATCTTGAAGTTCCTTCTTCTTCTTTCCTTAAACTCCTTCGATCTTGCTCTCTTTCTTTCTCTCGTTTTTCTCTCAACCAAGAAACACCCACTCTCACATAGATTTTAAGATATTTTAACCAAATGAAGACTTCATTCCTTAATTGACTTACTAAAGTCGGTTAAGTGCAAATAATTTTAATAAAAGACCAAAAAGCCCTTAAGCTTTATTCTTTTAACAAAACTTAACCCCAAACTTCCAATTAACCATTAAAACTTATCCCTTATCTCCTAACTCCATAAAATACTAACATAAAGACTTATAAGATTCCAAATTTAACTTAGATAAAATACCTGGTTATTACAACATCTCCCCCTTAAAAGAATTCCGTCCCGGAATTCGGTTAAGAGAATAGATGAGGGTATTTGGTTCTCATCTCCGACTCTGATTCCCAAGTCGCATCCTGACCTCTATGATGTTTCCACTGAACCTTTACCTGCCTGATCTCTTTATTCCTCATCACTTTGACTTTATGATCAACTATAGCTTCCGGTTCCTCCACATAGTTTAACTTTTCATCAACCTGAATATCTGGTAGAGAGACTGCCTGGTCTGGTGTAACTAAACATTTCTGAAAATTCGATACATGGAACGCGTTGTGAATTCTGCTTAATTCTGGCGGAAGATTCAATCTGTAAGCTACTTCACCAATTCTTTCCGTAATTTCAAATGGCCCAATATAACGCGGACTGAGTTTACCTTGCTTCCCAAAACGTATGACTCCTTTCCAGGGCGATACTTTCAACATCACAAATTCCCCGACTTGGAATTCTAACGGTTTCCGGCGTCGATCTGCGTAACTTTTCTGCCTGTCTTGAGCCGTTTTCAATCTATCCCGAATCTGAGTAATCTTATCTGTTGTTAACTGTACTATTTCTGGCCCTGCCAATTGCTTCTCCCCCACTTCATTCCAACACAAAGGTGTTCGGCATTTTCTACCATACAATACCTCAAACGGTGCCGCCTGGATGCTAGAATGATAACTGTTGTTGTAGGCGAATTCTATCAAAGGTAGATGTTTATCCCATGATCCCCCAAAATCCACTATACAAGCCCGAAGCATATCTTCTAAAGTCTGGATTGTTCTTTCACTCTGCCCGTCAGTCTGTGGATGATATGATGTGCTCAACTTTATCTGCGTTCCCATCTCTTTTTGAAAGCTTCTCCAAAACCTAGAAGTAAAACGACTATCTCGATCGGAAATAATCGAGATTGGAACTCCATGTCGAGTTACTATTTCATTAATGTACAACTTAGCTAAACGTTCCAAAGAATCAGTTTCTTTTATCGGCAAGAAATGTGCAGACTTCGTCAACCTATCCACAATCACCCAAATAGAATCGAATCCCTTTGAAGTTCTTGGCAACTTGGTAATGAAATCAGTAGTGATCTGATCCCATTTCCACATTGGTATATCTAGTCGTTGCAACTGACCAAACGGTTTCTGATGTTCAATCTTCACTTTCTTGCAGGTGGTACAATCTTCCACATACTTAGCAACACTTCTCTTCATTCCCGGCCACCAATAGAATTGTTTCAAATCTCTATACATTTTATTTGTACCTGGGTGAATAGAAAATCGAGATTGATGAGCTTCTTGTAGTACACGATCCCGTAATCCACCCAAACGAGGTACCCAAATTCTGTTTCCCATACACAACAATCCACGGTCATCTTTCCCAAGCAATGTTGATATCCCAACCAACCGTTCTGACTTCAA
Source organism: Saussurea involucrata (assembly GCA_033807775.1). Taxonomy (NCBI): domain Eukaryota; kingdom Viridiplantae; phylum Streptophyta; class Magnoliopsida; order Asterales; family Asteraceae; genus Saussurea; species Saussurea involucrata. The sequence goes on from CM066327.1 coordinate 70,272,590, forward strand.
ACTTTCCTCTTGATAAGCATCTATTTTGCATTTCAATAATTCGTCAAAAATATTAGGAAGAAGTTCAGCTCGTAACGATATAGCTTTTATTGTTCCACTTCTTTCTTGACGACTTAACGCATCTGCCACCACGTTCGCTTTCCCCGGGTGATAAAGAATTTCACAATCATAATCATTCACTAATTCTAACCACCTTCTTTGCCTCATATTCAATTCCTTTTGATCAAAAAGATGTTGAAGACTTTTATGGTCTGTGAAAATTTGACATTTAGAACCATAAAGATAATGCCTCCAAATCTTTAAGGCAAAAACAACTGCTGCTAGTTCCATATCATGGGTAGGATATTGTCTTTCGTGATCCTTTAATTGACGCGAAGCATAGGCAATCACCTTCCCACGTTGCATGAGTACACATCCCAATCCCAACTTAGAAGCATCACTGTAGACCACAAAATCATCAGAACCTTCTGGCAATGCTAATATCGGCGCGCTGCAGAGTTTCTCTTTCAATATTCTGAATGCCTCATCTTGTTCTGCTTTCCATTCAAACTTTAAATTCTTCCGAGTTAACTTAGTCAGTGGCGTCGCGATTCGAGAAAAGTCTTTTATGAACTTCCGATAGTATCCAGCTAGACCCAGAAAACTGCGTACTTCGGTTGCCGTCTTCGGTGGTTCCCATCTTTCAATTGCTTCCACTTTTGCTGGATCAACTTGTATACCCTTCTCTGAAACTACATGACCCAAAAACTGAACTTCCCGCAACCAGAATTCACATTTAGAGAACTTAGCGTACAACTTTTCTTTCTTCAGTAATTCCAAAATCAAACGAAGATGTTGCGCATGATCCTCTTTGGATCGGTAATAAATAAGTATATCATCAATAAACACAATGACAAATTTATCGAGATAAGGCTTACATACCCGATTCATCAGATCCATAAAAGCGGCTGGAGCGTTCGTCAATCCAAAAGGCATTACCAAAAATTCGTAGTGGCCGTATCTTGTGCGAAATGCAGTCTTTAAAACATCCTCTTCCTTAACCTTCAACTGATGGTAGCCAGATCTAAGATCAATCTTGGAGAAATAACAAGCTCCAACTAATTGATCAAAAAGGTCATCAATTCTTGGGAGTGGATACTTGTTCTTGATTGTGCGCTTGTTCAGCTCCCGGTAATCGATACACATTCTCATTGAACCGTCTTTCTTCTTCACAAATAAAACTGGTGCACCCCATGGCGATGAGCTGGGTCTGATGAAGCCCTTATCAGATAAATCTTGAAGCTGTGACATCATTTCTTTCATTTCTGGTGGTGCTAATCTGTACGGCGCGCGAGCAATAGGATTGGCTCCAGGTACCAGGTCTATTCCAAATTCTACTTGCCTAACAGGAGGAAGACTATTCAAGTCTTCAGGAAAAACTTCTGGGTATTCACTAACAATGGAAATATCTTCCAGCTTACACTTTTCAGGCCTACTATCTATCACATAGGTTAGATAACTAGAGCAACCCTTATTAACACATTTACGGGCCTTTATCATAGATATAAGACTGGACTGATGATTCTTACGATCTCCATAAATTACTATCGATCTCCTATCAGGTAAAACGACATTGATTATTTTCTTATCACAAACTATATTAGCCTGATTCTCCGCTAGCCAATCCATTCCTACTACCACATCAAATTAAATCAAAGCTATTGGGAACAGTTGTATCGGTACTCCACATCCCTCTATATTTATCATGCAACGATCAAAAACCTCTTTAACTGCCACTTGGTTATCATTTGCAGTGTCTACTAATAAAGCATGTTTTAACATTTTAGGCTCTAAATGCATGTGAGCAGCAAAAGAAGGAGACACAAAAGATCGGTTTGCACCGGAATCAAATAACACTTTTGCACGCGTGGAGTTTATGAAAAATGTACCTGTGACCACATCAGGAGTTTCCTCCGCCTCTTTAGCTGTCATTTGGAACGTACGACCCCTCGTTCTCGGCGGTTCTATTCTTGGAACTACTGGTCTCGTAATGGCCGGTTTCCCCGATGTACCCCCTGATTGTATTCTACCTCGCGGACAGTCTGATTGGAGGTGATCCGGAGAGTTGCACAAAAAGCAAAACCGTGTTACTCGACAGTCTTTAACAACATGACCCGTTTTCCCACATTTAAAGCAAACCTGCGACTCTACTTGGCAATTTCCCTGATGGTAACGATTACACTTTGAACATGGTCTTTCTGTTGGTCGAAATGACGGACGGTTGTCAAACCTCTGAAATCTAGGTTTCCTCGAATCCTGTGGTGGTCCTTCCCATTTTCTTTTTCCTAAGCTCTTATCGCCAGTATCTCTTTTATTATCTCTTTCCACATTCTCGGCAGCATCCACCGCAGCTGTAAAAGTATTTGGCCCTGTGGCAGTCACCAATCTTCGAACCTCGGAATTCAACCCATAAATAAACCTCTCCATCTTCATCTTATCTGTAGCAACATAATATCCTGCAAAACGAGACTTCTCCAAAAATCGTGCAGTATAATCTCTAACCGACAGATTTCCTTGTTGTAGATTCATGAATTCTTCTTCTAACTGTCTGACAGCGGCTTGTGGACAGAAGTGCGTTGTGAAAGCTAACACGAATTCCTCCCATGAAAAAGTAGTATATACATCCGCTCCTCTCGATTCTGTATGAGCATCCCACCAATACAGAGCATCCCCTTTCAGCATCGCAGCTCCATAAAGCACTTTGTCTTCTTCAGCACATTTACACGTCTTGAAGATGGCCTCTATTTCTTTCAGCCATCTCATCGCCTTTACCGGATCCCGATCTCCTGAGTATGTAGGGGGCTTACAACTAAGAAACATTTTATAATCGCACCTTTTCACCCCTGGTAGAACAGTAGAGGTAAGTAGTATCTCCACTTCATGTTCCGGATCTGGTCTTTTAGTTTCATTAAGACGATTACGTTCGAACATGGCTTGTGTGCTATCCTGTAATCTTCCCATTTCAGCAGTCAGATCATCTCGTGTAACAAACTCTGTACCATGCTGTTGTGTTCTACCTCCAGTTCGGCCTCCTGTTCCCCTTCCAGTTCTACCTCTACCACGATCTCCTCCTCTTCCCCCTGTTCCTAACAGTGGATTTTCTCCACTTGAATTCCTTCCTCTTCCCTGATTCCCTTGTCTGGTGCCACTCGCCATTCTGTGGATTCAAACAAGGTTAATATACACACATAAGCACATACCCCATATAATAAGATATTCCAGTTCAAACATGTACCTGTAAGATCATAATTACACTGGCCTGGTGTAATTTGAAATTACCTTACATGATGTTCATTCTACCTTTTATACTTAATATCCCCATGTTCTAATTTAATAGGGACATCCTACTTCACATGCAGTTTAAGTCTAGGTACAGATACTAATACCTAAATCCCTTAAACTAGGGCTCTGATACCATCTGTAACATCCCGCAAAACAAACATACATATAACATATAATTCATAACATGGTTTCAACAAAATAATTCACATTACACATTTGGTCCCCAAAGTCAGACTAATATAAAATTCAGTACAAACTTTTCATATAAAATTACAAAAACAACTGATCATCTATTTTATAATCACAAAACGCATCCCTAACTTCATAATGATAATCTTCACAAAAGCTAGCCAACAAGTACTCAATCTACTTGTTCTTACTGGAACCATCACCTGGAATACAGATTTTTAAAAACAAAAATGAGGGTTAGACCTAAGGGTCTAGTGAGTAAATCCCTGACATTTGGAAATCATTAAAAATTCATTTATATAAACACTCTTTATATAAACCCTCTTTATATAAACACTCTTTATTTAAATGCACATACATCACACGTAAATTAATACCAAATACCATTTACACAACATACCTGTCTCATTCTCCTTATCCCTCCACCAATGGCCAATATCAATTGGTTGCGAGCTAATTTAACACACCGGTCCAAAGCCCGGCCACGTATTATATTTTCATATAATACTCACGTAATTATAATATCTCAATATATTATAATCACCCACGTATGACATATTCATACCACATATCAAATATTTATTATTCACATAATGTATTCCAGTAAAATACTTTTTAACGTAAAACTCACCTGATTAGTTTATCAGCAAAAGCCTTCTCAAGTTTATATCACGTATTTCCACCCTTCGCAGAATCTGAAATTACACAAAATAACAGATATCTCTTCTTAAAACTAAATTTACGAAATCCTTAACTCAAATCGCAATCCAAAATAATATGAAATCGCAATGAATAGTACAAGTCGCAACGGTAATGAACAGTACTAAGTCGCAACCTCTTATTGCGACTTCACCCCGAAATCGCAACCCACTATTGCGACTTCACCCTAAGTCGCAATCAACTACTGCGATTCCAAGCTAAGTCGCAAATGACCATTGCGATTCCAATCCATGTCGCAAACGACCATTGCGACTTCAAGCCCAAATCGCAATCGACCATTGCGACTTCGTTGAATGTCGCGGTCCTCTATTGCGACTTCGATGAATGTCGCAGTCCTCTATTGCGACTTCGATGAATGTCTCAGTTCACTGTTTCATCCTAAAACCCAGAATTTGTACTTTTAAGCTATGTATGTTGCTATAAAGATGCAGAAATGTTTAAGACCATTAACACAACCTAACCATAAGCTTAAACTTCCCAAAACATCCATTTTTAACAAAACCCACCAAGAACCTAACTAGTATCTTCAAGAACAACTTAAGGAATTAGGAATACAATTAAAGTAGGGATGTTTTACCTTGATTACTACTGATTGGTACAGAATAACAACAGCAGAAAATCTTGAAGTTCCTTCTTCTTCTTTCCTTAAACTCCTTCGATCTTGCTCTCTTTCTTTCTCTCGTTTTTCTCTCAACCAAGAAACACCCACTCTCACATAGATTTTAAGATATTTTAACCAAATGAAGACTTCATTCCTTAATTGACTTACTAAAGTCGGTTAAGTGCAAATAATTTTAATAAAAGACCAAAAAGCCCTTAAGCTTTATTCTTTTAACAAAACTTAACCCCAAACTTCCAATTAACCATTAAAACTTATCCCTTATCTCCTAACTCCATAAAATACTAACATAAAGACTTATAAGATTCCAAATTTAACTTAGATAAAATACCTGGTTATTACAGCACGCGACCAACCTCTGTGTTACTGTTCACCACAGAACCTCTGTGAAACCCGACAGAGCCTCTGTGGACTGAACCTCTGCAACCGAACCTCAGAGCCCATAGCGCAACGTCTTAGTTCTTGCTGTCAGCTTTGCGCATCTGTCGTATTTTCAATAGAATTCCCTCCTCGAAGCTCCAAATTTGATGAGTCCAGATGCGTTGGATTCCTAAGACACAGATGAAACTTTTTCATGTTTTGAGTTTGGTCTGAATCAGTGTTATTCTTGGTCAGAACCTCTGCTAAAGTCAGTATACATCTGCTGGACAGAAAGTTGTGTTTCACAAAAATCATCATCAGAGCTCTGTCGGCACTACGAGCAACCTCTGCCGACCAACCTCTGTGGTACTGTTCACCGCAGAGCCTCTATGAAATCCGACAGAGCCTCTGTGGACCGAACTTCTGCGACTCAACCTCAGAGCCTGATTTTTGTTTACTTGCTGTCAGCTTAGCGCTGCTTCAGAAACATGCGCATAACTTTTGACTCGGTGCTCCAAATTACTCGATTCCAGTTGCATTGGAAAGATAATTCAGAGACGCACGACTTTGATGTTCTTAGTTTTCTCAAATTATGTGTGCTTAAAGGTCAGAATCTGTGTCAAAGTCGATGGATACTTGCTGGATCGAAAGCATCACTTCACTCTCTCCATTGCCATATTCAGATCAGACTGAGGTTGCTTCTATACACATCAGTATAGAACCAGGACTTCAACTGACTGTTGTTTCTATATAAATCAGTGTAGAACCAGCACCTCAACAGATAGGTGCTTCCACACAACACAATATGGAACCAGTGCTCAAAAGGAGAAAAATGTGTTTCTACACACAACAGTTGTAGGACCAGTACATCAGATACGTTCAAATCAGAGTTTTGGCTGGTAATTTCTAAACTCTGATCCCCCGCACCTTGTATTTTTTTAAGTGGAACTATTTGTGCTGTTGGATATTCCTAACAAATGTGGAATCATCAAAAATGATTACCAACACTTTCTGATTCTTATAGGATATCTGATTTCAAATTGAGCTTAAATGAAATTTATTGCTCAATTTGAGGGGGAGAAAACAAATCAGATCTGACCCTGTTCGTGTAAAGGTAAGATTTCTAAACCTTTAAACTCATCATCATTTTTAGAGAAAGGCCATCTTTAGAATGATAAAACCTCTTTCAAATGGTCAAACCACTTCTACATGCTAAAATGCTTTATCTGCTATAGAAATTTGGATTTTAAATGCCTTTCTGAGACTACAAGTAGTCAGTGTGTGGAACAATCCAACCTCTAGGACAACAATTTCATGGGATAAATGTGTGAGCTTTATAGAACTTCTATGGATCACTTAAACCTGTGTTTCCTACCAAAGAAGTAAACCTTGAGTGTTTGAGAGGTGAAGGGTCTACATCAAAGAGTGGGGGAGATAACTCATCTGAGTTTTTCTCATTGTGCTTGAGAGGTAAAATTTAAAAAAGAGAGTTTGGT